>JBBGZY010001332.1:232500-530000 GCA_037952925.1 Lithobates clamitans | reverse complement strand
CTTTTTGCGATACGGCGCTGCGTCGCTTTAACTGACAATTGCGCGGTCGTGTGACATTACAACAAAACAAAATTGATGTCCTTTTCTTCCCACAAATAGAGCTTTCTTTTGGTGGTATTTGATCGCCTCTGCGGTTTTTATTTTTTTGCGCTATAAACAAAAAAAAAAGAGCGACAATTTTGAAAAAAAAAAGCAATATTTTTTACTTTTTGCTATAATAAATATCCCCCAAAAATATTTTTTTTTTTCCTCAGTTTAGGCCGATACGTATTCTTCTACATAATTTTGGAAAAAAAAAAAACGCAATAAGCGTATATTGATTCGTTTGCGCAAAAGTTCTACAAAATAGGGGACAGATTTGTGGCATTTTTATTATTATTTGTTTTTTTACTAGTAGTGGCGGCGATCTGCGATTTTTTTTTTTTTTTTTTTATCGGGACTGCGACATTATGGTGGACACATTGGACACTTTTGACACTATTTTGGGACCATTGCCATTTACACAGCTATAAAAACGCACTGATTACTGTGTAAATGACACTGACAGGGAAGGGGTTAAACACTAGGGGGCGATCAAGGGGTTAAGTGTGTCCTAGGGAGTGATTCTAACCGTGGGGGGGGAGGGGCTTCAACTCACATGACAGCGATCACCGCTCCCGATGACAGGAAGCAATGATCTGTCATGTCGCTAGGCAGAACGGGGGGGGGGGGATGCCTTGTTAATATAGGGCACTTCTCCCGTTCTGCGGCTCCGTAACACGATCGCCGGGAGACCGGCGGACATCGAGTTCGCCGGTCCCGTGGGCGCGGTCACACTGTACGCCTGCTAGATCCGTCAATTAAAGGGGACGTACACAGGTACGCCCATTTGCCCACAGCTGCCATTGTGCCGACGTATATCGGCGGTCGGCGGTCGGCAAGTGGTTAAATAACAAACATGTCATACTTACCTCCACTGTGCAGATTGTTTTGCACAGAGTGGCCCCCGAACCTTGTCTTCTGGGGTCCCCCGGCGGCTCTCGCGGCTCCTCCCCACATCCAGCATTTGCATCCATAAACACGAATGCCGGACCCGGCCCCGCCCCCTCCGCATTGGATTTGATTGACAGCGACGGGAGCCAATGGCTGCGCTGCTATCAATCTATCCAATCAGGACATGAGACACCGGCCGGAGCTGGTGTGCTCGTTCCCGTCGTGCAAATTTCGGGGCTCAGGTAAGTATAAGGGGGGCGCTGCATTAAAAAAAAAAAATTTCACCTTAATGCATAGAATGCTTCAAGGTGAAAAAACGGCGAGGGGTTTACAACCCCTTTAATCTTCCCTCTACAACTTCCATTCCTCCCCCCCAGGGAGCACCACAGAGGTGGGACCGCTTCCCAATATATACTAAGGGGGCACTCTGAACCGGTTTGTCTGTGTGGTGTGAGACTGGTTAATTCAATCGCTTAAGATCCGCCCTATAGGAGGAGTTTTACCGCTACGGGGCGGCACCTCTGCGCCGGATCCCCTCTGCCTACCGGCCACTTTATTAGGTACACCTGTTCAATCGCTCGGTAACACAAATTGCTAATCAGCCAATCACATGGCAGCAACTCAATGCATGTAGGCATCTAGACGTGATGAAGACGACTTGTTGAAGTTCAAGCTGAACATCAGAATGGGGGAAGAAAGGGGGATTTAAGTGACTTTGAATGTGGTAGGGTTGTTGGTGCCACACGGGATGGTCTGAGGATTTCTGGGATTTTCACACACAACCATCTCTCAGGGTTTACAGAGAATGGTGGGAAAAAGAGAAAATATCCAGTGAGCGGCAGTTGCGTGGAGGAAAATGCCTTGTTGGGGTCAGAGGAGAATGGGCAGACTGGTTGGAGATGATAGAAAGACAACAGTAACTCAAATAACCGCTCGTTACAACCAAGATATGCAGAATACCATCTCTGAACGCACAGCACATCCAACCTTGAAGCATGGATCCATCCTGCCTTGTATCACCGGTTCAGGCTGGTGGTGGGGGGTGTAATGGGGGGGGGGATGGGATATCACTGGTTCAGGCTGGTGGTGGAGGTGTAATGGGGGGGGGGATATTTTCTTGGCACACTTTGGTCCCTTAGTACCAATTGAGCATCGTTTATACACCACACCCTACCTGAGTATTGTTGCTGACCATGTCCATCCCTTTATGACTACAGTGTCCCCATCTTCTGATGGCTCCTTCCAGCAGGATAATGCACCATGTCACAAAGCTCCAATCATCTCACCACTGGACAATGAGGTCCCTGTCCTCCAATGTCCTCCACACTCACCACATCTCATTCAATAGAGCACCTTTGGGATGTGGTGGAACGGGAGATTGGCACCATGGATGTGCAGCCGACAAAACTGCACAAAAATGCTATCATGTCACTATGGAGCAAAATCTCTGAGGAACGTTTCCAACACCTTGTTGTATCTATTCCACCAAGAATGAAGGCGAAAGGGGGTCCAACCCGGTACCAGCAAGGGGGACCTAATAAAGTGTCCGGTGAGTGGATATACGTGATCTGACACTTCCGGGTAGCGGGTGCGAATGCATGCCACCGGCGGCTTGCTACCGCTGTGATCACACACACAGCAGGCGGGTATCGCGGACTTTATGTCGTCTGGCACCCGCCGATCCTTCGGTACACAGGCAGATCGCCGTTCTGTCAGTAGGGAAGGCGTGGATCCTGTGTCTCTGCAAAGCAGGAACACAGATCTATGTCTTCCCCTAGTACAAGCACCTCCCCCACTACACTAAAAAACACTGGCTA
Organism: Lithobates clamitans; assembly: GCA_037952925.1. Taxonomy (NCBI): domain Eukaryota; kingdom Metazoa; phylum Chordata; class Amphibia; order Anura; family Ranidae; genus Lithobates; species Lithobates clamitans. The sequence continues at coordinate 527,211 of JBBGZY010001332.1, read as the reverse complement.
GGCACAAAGTTAACCCTCTGATCGCCCCTGATGTTAACCCCCTTCCCAGCCAGTGTCATTAGTACAGTGACAGTGCATATTTTTAGCACTGATCACTGTTTTGGTGTCACTGGTCCCCATAAGGTGTCAAGTGTCAGTTAGTGTCAGAATGTCCGCCGCAGTCCCGCTAGTAGTCGCTGATCGCCGCCATTACTCGTAAAAAAAAATAAATAATAATATTTTTAAAAAAAATATAAATATCCCATAGTTTGTAGACGATATAACTTTTGCGCAAACCAATCACTATACACTTATTGGGACATTTTTGTTATCAAAAATATGTAATAGAATACATATTGGCCTAAATTGATGAAGAAATTCAATTTTTTATTGGATATGTTTTTTAGCAGAAAGTAATTTTTTTTTTTCTTTTCAAAATTGTCGCTCTTTTTTTGTTTATAGCGCAAAAAAAAAACAAAAAATGCAGGAGGTGATCAAATACCACCAAAAGAAAGATTTATTTGTGGGGGAGAAAAAAAAAAAACAACATCAATTTTATTTGGGTACAGCGTCGCACGACCGTGCAATTGTCAGTTAAAGTAACGCAGTGCCGTATCGCAAAAAATGGCCTGGTCATGAAGGGGGTAAATCTTCCGGAGGTCAAGTAGTTGCCTGGGACCACTTGGAACAGACGGTCCCGGGTGCTGTTCACCTCCGATCCGGTACAGTTGGCTGCAGTCCGCATGCAAACCAGAGCAGAGTACAGTTCTCTACCATAGAGGACTATGTAAGGAAAGCACGATCGCTGGTCCGGTTAGCCGGGGAGCGTGCCCAGTGGGCCTCAATGGTTTGAGAAAGGAGGCAATAGGTGTTTTCCGAAACGCGTTACCACAGCAAAGATCCCACCCCCAGGTGTGACATCACATCCTGCCCTGTGCTCTCACAGTGGCTCTCCTCACTTCCTGGGACATTGGACTTGGTTTCCTCACTGACAGCACGCAAATAAATAATCCAATAAATAAAAAAAAACACAATATTTTTATTTTTTGCTATAAGAAATATCCCTTTTTTTTTTTTTAATATTTATATCTCAGTTTAGGCTGATATGAAATTCTACATATTTTTGGTAAAAAAAAAAAAAAAAAAAAAAATCGCAATAAGCGTATATTGATTGGTTTGCACAAAAGTTATAGCGTCTACAAAATAGGGGATAGATTTATGGCATTTTAATTTTTTTAATTCTTTTACTACCCTGTTTCCCCGAAAATAAGACCTAGCGTGATTGTCGGTGATGGCTGCAATATAAGCCCTACCCCCCAAATAAGCCCTAGTTAAAGTCCTTGTAGGTCTTATTTTCAGGGTAGGGCTTATTTTCGGGGAAACAGGGTAGGGCTTATTTGGGGGGTGGGGCTTATATTGCAGGCATCACCGACAATCACGCTAGGTCTTATTTTCGGAGAAACAGGGTGGTAATGGCGGCGATCTGCGATTTTTTATTTTTTTTTGTCAGGACTGCGATATCGGACAGTTTTCACACTATTTTGGGACCATTCACATTTATACAGTGATCAGAGCTATTAAAAGGTACTGATTACTGTATAAATGTCACTGGCAGGGAAAGGGGTTAACACTAGGGGGGGCAATCAAGGGGTTAAAAATGTTACCTAGGGAGTGATTCTAACTGTGGGGGGAGGGGACTGACTGGGGGGGAGGTGACCGATCGGTGTTCCTCTGTACTGGGAACACGCGATCGGTCTCCTCTCCCCTGACAGGACATGGATCGGTGTGTGTGTGCACACACACACACCGATCCACGTCCCTGCTCTCTGTGATCGGCAATCGCGGGTGGTTGAGAGAAACTGCGGCCGCCGGGCACGCGCATCGGCACCCGAGTGACGCGGCGGGTGCGTGCACGCCCCCCCCCCCCAAGCGGCCGGGAAGCCGAGGACGTCATACGACGGTCGCCCAGGATGGGAGAGCCACCTTGCGGCTGTCATTTGACTATAAGAAGGATGGGAAAAGGTTAAAGCTGAACCCCAAGAATGATCTTCACTGTCCCCCTATCTATATGGAGAGATAGGGGGGGCAGTGAAGTCTTCTATGAATGGCAGCAGTGGCCATCTATGGTCGACAAGGGGAAGCTGGTTGATTGAAAAAAAAAGCTTTCATTCAAGACTTGCCACAGACTTGAGATGACCCCTGGCCTACCAGCTTCAGGCATCGCAATCATCTGAAACAGATCTAGGTTAACAATTGTTTCCCCCCCCCCCCCCAAGCCACAGGGTATACTTCATACATAAATTTGTATGTTCTCCAGAAACTACAGTACATGTTGTTGCAAAGGATCATTTTTGACAATTGTGTCAGAAACCATGAAATCAGGCCGAGACAGAAGTACAGTTAAATCACACTTGTTTAATAATAAAAGTAAAAAGAACAAACGTAGTCAAAGCATAGCCAGAGTTCAGTAACCGGAACGGATAGTCAGACAAGCCAGAAGTCAGGGATCAATGTAGTGGAACAGCAAGCAGGACCTGGAGCCAGAAGGGATGTCAGCAAAGCAAGTCTTGAACAGGAACGCAGGAGATAGTTTCTGTGATGTTGACCAAGGTGAAGGCAGAGCTCCTCTGGACTGGACGGCTTAAGTAGGCAGGACTGACGAGCAGGATATCATCAACAGCTGAGTAACTGTGGAGAGAGATGGGAGCTGGTAATTAGCCGACAGCTGAGCGACCAGCTCAGAGAAGGAAGGGCTGAGCCCAGCCCTGGCAAATTGCATACCTCTCAACTTTTTGAGATTGAATCGAGGGACACCTGTTAGCAAAAGTATGTAGGTATAGGACACACCCCCTGCCACACCCCCTTAAAGGAAAATTAAAAAAAAAAAAAGGATTAGTTAAACCCACCAAATTTTTTTTTTAAACACTATTAATCCTTTATATTGGCTTTTGACATTTACAAATGCAGCAATTTAGAAACTGGATGACTGGTTTAGCACTGGTAAACACATTTTAAAATGATAAATAGTGCATTTTATTTACAACTATGTAGACCAGACTAAAATGAGGGACAAATGAGGAGGGACAGAGGGACAATGGTCCAAATCAGGGACAGTCCCTCAAAATCAGGGACAGTTGGGAGCTATGCAATTGTTGTGCATACTTCAGATCGTCAAACCACAATCTTGTAGGTGTGACTAGCCAAACCTATACACACGTAGCACCTTCTACTTAGGTAGGTGCTAGAGTTGAGATTTTTGGTGAGTGCAGGTACATTTAGGCAGGTCTGGCTGAAATCTAGACCTGTTTTAATCTGTGTGGGCTGGGGATGGCTCAGAGTAGCGGCTGTGACTCACAGACCGCATCACTCCACTGTCACCTCCCTTTTGCTTCTAGAGGCTTCTAGAAGAGAGGCTGGGAAGAGAGGCTGGGAAGAGAGGTGGAGCTGTTTGGAGTGTATCAAGGAGCCCTGACCAATCCCCAACTAGGATTGGTAGGGGGGCAGGCCTCCTTGAAATACCTTGAGTCATCCCAGCTGAGGCGGAGTTGTCGGGTGGAAGAACTGAGGATGGAGCATAGCTCCCAACTGTCCCTGATTTCAAGGGACTGTCCCTGATTTGGAGCAATGTCCCTCTGTCCCTCATTCCTCCTCATTTATCCTTCATTTTGGTCTGATCCATATAGTTGTATAGAAAATGCACTTTTTATCTTTCAAAAAGGGTTTCCCAGCGCTAAACCTTTCATCCGATTTCTAAATTGCTGCATTTGTACATTTTAAAAGCCAATATAAAGGAATTGTAGTGGTAAAAAAAGTCCTTGTGGATTTATTTAACTTTTTTTTGGTTAATTCTCCTTTAAGGGGGTGTGGCAGGGGGCGTGTCCTATGCCTACATATGTTTGTTAGTAGGTGTCCCTCATTCCCATCTCAAAATGTTGGGAGGTGTGGATGGAGTACTAGGCTGTTGGGGCCATTGAGGGAGCTCCCCGGTCTGGGGGGGGGGGGGGGGGGTAACCTTGGGCCTGGGACTCGGGTGCAGGATGGATCCCTTGAAGAACTCATGAAGGATCTAAACAGGAGACACAGAGAGGACTCAGAGGACAGCAGGAGCTAGTACTGCTGGGCAAGTCTTCAAGGAGGCAACCACCGGTTTGCAGCCAGGAGGGCTAGTGAGTGACATGGGCAGTCGGGAGGACTGGAGAGGCATGCCAGAGAGGACTGAGAGGAAACGGTCAGAGCTGGATGTGGAGCCAGCGAGGATTGCAATGTCACGGGCAGTAAAGTTGGGCAGCTGCAGTCTGGAGGGATGGCAGGGCCTGAAGAGGACTTACTGGGAGCAGTGGTCCACCTTAGGACAGCTAGCACTAAAGACTTCCTATTCTATTTTTGCTACACTGCCTGCAAAAAGCAGTTCCTGAGGCCTGACTGAGTCCGAGTTGGGCCTAACCATGTGCTAGCTGTGCCTGGAGTTGTGCAGGAGGGAGAGAGAGCAACAGTCTGCAAGGAAGAGATGTGCCGGAGGAGACCGGAGTAGCCAAGTGTGTATAGTTGTCCCAACTGATTGACGTACAATCAACCAATTGCTTGTTCTACTGGGCATCCCATATATTCCTATCCAAGTTCAAATCCCTCAATAAAAATACAAAACAATCACATGGACTGTTCATTGTCTCAAAAGTGACTGGGAAGTGAATGCCGAGCTGGGCAGGGTGACGGGTGGGCCACATCACTTAGCAGCCCCTACGGGGGTTAGCGCTACACAAATGTGCCCATCAGAACTTGGAGGGACAGCGATGGACAAATTGTGCCAGCCATAAACGGTTCGAACCTCAGCCTGTTCAGCAGGGACCGGCCAAGATTCAAGCCATGTATGGGCAGGCTGAATGTACCAAGTTCAATCAATCAAGTTGGGTACAACCGGCCTGCCGAATTTTGCATGGAATTATTGCCAACAGCTACTGGGAGATTCAGGTCCAAGAGAAGGACATCTGAAAGCTGCTGGCTATCGATACAAATACATATAATTTGTTCTGTAGTTACCCGTGTTTTTAGCTGGTAGGGACATGAATCAAGCGTTGGCGTTAATCTTTAACTACCTGAGAATAGAGATTACAAGGCTGCGTCCTTGAATCTGAATCAATAGCGCTGAACCTTGATCTTGATATGGAGATGGCCATGGGTAGTTATCCCATTTTCCCTGTTCTATATGGATCTGACCAATTTGAAGTGATCAAAACCTACTTATAGCTGGAAATAGAGAATATAGCCTTCGAAAAGCCAACCTCTACCTAGATTGTTCTACACTAAACTTGAAAACACTGTATAGACGAGGCTTATCAGGAAAAGTGTTTTTTTTTTTTAATGTAGGTCAATATAACCGGGCTAAAAGAGAATCTTCAATTAAAGAGAGAAGCCAATATTCCAGTTTCTCGAAGACCATCAAAACCGTAGCAAATCCTCCAAAGTTCCTGCTTAGGCAAGGCAGAGGTGCACATCGTCCATTAGATGAGGCTGGTGGTGGGATCTACCTTAGGCTGGTCATTACACACTATGGTCTACTCCCCCGTAATAATTTTTTAGAGATGAGCCATTGGCTTGCACATGGCAAAACCTGTTGCGGATTAGACCAGTTCACCACCAACATAAGATTAGGTGAAGCGAAGATTATTCACTTATGGGGCGTACACACGGTCGGACTTTCTAGAAATCTAAGTCAGACGTACTTGCCGCCAGACTTCCGGCGGCCTACCGCCGGACTTTCTGAACGCCCGGACTTGCCTACACACGGCCGGACTTTCCGGAATCCGGTCTTCCCGACGGACTTCCAGAATGAACGGACTTTCCCACACACGGACAAGTCTGTTCATTTTGAACGTGACTCGGGTACGACGGGACTAGAAAAGGAATTCAATCTCGCCGCTTTTTTTTGGCGAGATTGAAACCTTGCGAGCCCCGTCGCAGGCATCCCAGGCCCTTAGGTCTGGTATGGAACTTTAAGGGGAACCCCCTACGCCGAAAAACCGGCGTGGGGTTCCCCCCAAAATCCATACCAGACCCCGATCCGAGCACGCAGCCTGGCCGGTCAGGAAAGGGGGTGGGGACGAGTGAGCCCCCCCCTCCTGAACCGTACCAGGCCGCATGCCCTCAACATGGGGGGTGCTTTGGGTGAGGGGGCGCCTTGCGGTGCCCCCCCACCACAAAGCACCTTGTCCCCATGTTGATGAGGACAAGGGCCTCTTCCCGACAACCCTGGCCGTTGGTTGTCGGGGTCTGCGGGCGGGTGGCTTATCGGAATCCGGGAGCCCCCTATAATAAGAGCGGTGCCCCCTCACCCAAAGCACCCCCCCATGTTGAGGGCATGCGGCCTGGTACGGTTCAGGAGGGGGGGGGGGCGCTCGCTCGTCCCCACCCCCTTTCCTGACCGGCCGGGCTGCGTGCTCGGATCGGGGTCTGGTATGGATTTTGGGGGGACCCCCACGCCGTTTTTTCGGCGTAGGGGGTTCCCCTTAAAGTTCCATACCAGACCTAAGGGCCTGGGATGCCCCCCGCGCTCGCCGCAATGGGAAAATTTGTTTTTCCTATTGCAGCGAGCGCGAGATGCAGTAACCTGCTCCTCCGTCGTATCTGGTCCGTCGGACCAGCATACAGACGAACGGGCTTTCCGTCAGGAACTGAGTCCGGCGGAGTTACGACGTAAAGATTTGAAGCAAGTTTCAAATCTAAAGTACGTCGGATTTCCGACCGAAACGGTCCGTCGGAAGTCTGATGGAGACCACACACGGTCGGATTGTCCGCCGGACATGGTCCGGCGGCGTCCGTCGGACTTTTGCAGGTGAAAAGTCCGACCGTGTGTACGCCCCATTACTGTATATACTCGAGTATAAGTCGAGTTTTTCAGCACATTTTTTTGTGCTGAAAGTGCCCCCCTCGACTTATACTCGAGTCAAGCACTTTTCTGCAGCAAAAAATTTCATTTTCCGAACCCACTTTGGGGCCCCGTATCTCAGGGCCACTTGGTGCTAGAAACCCCAAATTTGGTGTGCAAACCCAGTGGCACTGGTACCACAATATATCCAAAGATGGAGTTCCTAGCACTAAGTGGCCCCGAGATACGGGGCCCCAAATTCGGTTTGGAAAATATCATTCTCTGCTGTAGAAAAGTGCTTGACATTTTCTGAACCGAATTTGGGGCCCCGTATCTCAGGGCCACTTGGTGCTAGAAACCCCACCTTTGGATATTTTATGGAGCTAGTTCCACTGGGTCTGCACACAAAATTTGGGGTTCTTAGCACTAAGTGGCCCCAAGATACGGGGCCCCAAATTCGGTCAACTGTGTCCATCTGCAGCAATGTCATTTTGGGACCCTTTGGGTTCAGAGACCCCAAATATTGGCTGCAGCTAGGGGGCATCTAGGAACCCTTAACTACCGAGTTTGAAGTTCAGGGGACCTATGGCTGCAAATGGGCACAGTGAGGCTGCAAATGGGCATTGTTGACCCTCTTTTCCACTTACAGTAGCTGTGCATTTCTCACCCTTTTCTTATACTCGGGTCAATCAGTTTTTCCCATTTTTTTGTGGTAAATTAGGGCCTCGACTTATACTCGAGTATATACGGTACTTGACCCAGACTTATGGCTAGAGTGAGACAACCCATTCCATAATTAGTTCTGCCTTGTACAAAGTGGTCCAGGTATCTGGGGTCATTCAAAAGACCTCTGTTTATTTTGCTAGAGGTCTAGACCATGAGTTTCCTGCCCCTCACCAGTCACCCACAAGATGGATCAAATGGGGATCCCGCTTATGTTTTATCAAGGAGATATAAGGTTAAGAATCTTCGATGTTTGAGACTTCACTGCATAATGTAGGTTGTAAGGAGGGTCATAGTCCATTATTAGAAAAGTAATACAAAGGGGGAAGAGATTCTGGCCCTATAACCACCTGAGCTGGTATAAACATATAGGCAGGTGCAGTCAACCTTCTCCACTGCAGGTGGCACTCTTCTGCAGCGGCACCAGAGTTGGAGAGGAAGAGTAATATAGTTACTCTATGATATCCTGGATCACCGGGGTAGCATCCAATTGGATGCTGCCACCTTATTTGACTCTGGCAGCCATCTTGGATCAGGCAGAACCTATTTAAGAATTGGGTGGGAAATTACTGTGCTAAACCAATAAGTAGTGGAACAAGCAGCTAACACTCCTACAAAGTCCAGATAAAATATAAAGATAGTGTAGCGCTAAAAACATGAAAATTGTAATATAGCGAAAACAAGCCACAATGGGGTTTATTTAAGAAAGGCAAATCCACTGTGCACTACAAGTGCACTAGGAAGTGCAGTCGCTGTAGATCTGAGGGGGACATGCAAGGAAAATAAAAAAAAGCATTTTTGCTTGTATATGATTGGATGATAAAATCAGCAGAGCTTCCCCTCATTTCAGATCTTCCCCTCAGATCTCCAGCGACTAAACGTCCAAGTGCACCTGTAGTGCAGAGTGGATTTGCCTTTAGTAAATAAACGCCAAAGTGTAATATATGTGGCAATATTCACTGCAATGAATAAATAAAGAAAAAAACACAAATGAAGAACAAATGAATGTCCATAAGTGTATAAAGAAAAAAATCACCATTATACAATTATGGACATTCAGCTGTTCTTCATTTGTATATTTTCTTTATTTATTCATCATAGTGAATACTGCCACATACATTACACAATGGGGGTCATTTACAAAAGGCAAATCCACTTTGCACTACAAGTGCAAACTACAAGTGCAAAGTGCAATTGAAATTGCACTGAAAGTGCACTTGGAAGTGCAGTCGCTGTAGATCCGAGGGGGACATGCAAGGAAAATAAAAAACAGCATTTTAGCTTGCACATGATTGGATGATAAAATCAGCAGAGCTTCCCCTCATTTCAGATCTTCCCCTCAGATTTACAGCGACTGCACTTCCAAGTGCACTTTCCATGCAATTTCAAGTGCACTTTGCACTTGTAGTTTGCACTTGTAGTGCAAAGTGGATTTGCCTTTCGTAAATAACCCCCACTGTGTCATGTTTTCACTATATTATAATTTTCATGTTTTTTTAGCGCTACACTATATTTTTATATGTTATCAGAACCTATTTAAGACCCTGGCTCCCAGGTTTGGCACGCATTTGTGAGTTGAAAGAGTAGGGACAGATACCCCATCTGATAGGGACAGAACTAGCACCAGGGAAAAGTTTCTGATTAAGGAGGGAAAGCTTAGCCCTTGCAACTTCTCTGCACATCTACCTGTTGGGCACGAGACGGCCAGACCACATTCTTCCCCTCTCTACAGACACACAGTTTGGCCGCATTCCTTTACCCCTACACACCGTTGGAACTTTGAGTAGGGTTGCCTTCTCACTGGGTTGCTTGTGAACTGTGTCCGCATTATTTTAATACAAGTTCTTTCATTGCACTGGGACTGAGTGTTATATTTCACCGCACCGCGCTGCACCCCACCTACAAACGGGATACACGTTAGAGCCCATTTCAAGAGACAGGACAAGGGGTGGGCAGAAGGGGAGGCTGCCCTGGGCACAGCGTGTATTGTAGGGTTAGGGGGGTACCATAAGTTCCTTCTACTATAAGGCTGACAGGAGTAGTGACAGTTGCATCACTACTTCTGTCAGCCCAGCGCTGGAAGTGCTGGAAGCGTTGAGGAGGGGAGAGCAAGGAGGAGGCGCGGGATGTGCTCTCCCCATCCTCCTCATAAGATTGCACATAATGGAGGGGCGACTTGGCATCTTTGCCCTGGTCACTCGATTATCTTGTCCCGGCACTGCCCATTTCTACTGGTTGTGACCAATAGTGAATAATGAGAGGCCCAACACTGTTATGCCCTGTACACACGGTCGGATTTTCCGACTGAAAGTGTTCGATGGGAGCTTGTTGTCGGAAATTACGACCGTGTGTAGGCTCCACCGGACATTTTCCATTGGAATTTCCGTCACACGACATTTGAGAGCTGCTTCTCAAATTTTCCGACAACAAAATCCGTTGTCGTAAATTCCGATCGTGTGTAGACAATTCCGCCGCATGCTCGGAATCAAGCAGAAGAGCCGCACTGGCTACTGAACTTCATTTTTCTTGGCTCGTCGTACGTGTTGTACGTCACCGCGTTCTTGACGTTCGGAATTTCCGACAAGATTTGTGTGACCGTGTGTATGCAAGACAAGTTTGAACCAACATCCGTCGGAAAAAAAAATCCATGGATTTTGTTGTTGGAATGTCCGATCGTGTGTACGGGGCATTAGTGTAGCAAATTTTCTGTTACTTGATCATCTGTAGTCACTGAAATGGGGTCTTATTCTTTCTACACTACCAGGAGCAGTGGAAGATGTGTAGAAGGGGTATCGGGCTGATAGAAACTAGATGGCTGTAACAGCCTTTTCTGCTTTACAAAGTGCTGCCCCGTCAAGGAGGTGACTAGGTGGTTTGCTTTTTCACCTCTCAGGTCCATGTCCAGAGTTCCACCTACATCCAGAATCTCACCTGGTCACTAGCTGCAAAGAGTGTTCACCCCTTGTTTGTGTAGGCCTCCTCCAGGTTCCACTCACAGTCTAAAAACACTGAAGAAACTTGCCTATCAAGTGAAAAGAATTCCAGATGAGAAAAGTCCCTACAATAAGAGGGTTATACTCACCTCCCTGGTGGTAGTCCGTGTCTAATACTTTTGCTCAATCCCAGCTCTGAAGCTTCTTTTAAACTCTCGAGCAAATGACACTTCCAGGAGTGTCGGCTGCCTGTGTCCTTCGCCATGCTCTGCGGTTCCACTCTCCGACATTCCTGCTGAGCCCTGAGTGACATAGGGGATGAAGGGATGGCGCCAAAGCATGTGGCCCTTCCCAGAAGTGTCAAATGCTGAAGAGTCCAAACAGGGGCGTACGTACAGGGGGTCGCAATTGAGACCCAGCTCCATGCTCCAGGAGGCCTATGTGGCCTCCTCTACACCTGGATAGGAGGGGCAGGCATATAAAGGAACCAAACCCCCACCATTTTCCTGCTGCAGCCCCTCCTATCCATCTCCTGCTGTGATCAGGCTCCTGTGTAGCAACTGTGTTTACTATGCTTCAGTTTGTGAATGAATGGGAAGCTGTGTACAGAGCTATTCCTTTCCATTCATTCAGTGGAGCTGAGGCTGCAGAGATGGAGATGTGAGAGGACTGTGTGCTCAGTCTACTCTCTGTTGTCTCAAAGGTGGAATATCAGAGGTCTGTTTAGATTCCTGATATCTCCCCAATGGGGCTCCCAGAAAAAGACATCTCACGGAGCTCTGTTCAATCCATCACCCGAAAAAGGAGAGTATGGCACAACTGCAAACCTACCAAGACATGGCCGTCCAAAACTGAGCTTATAATATTTCCTCCCCCACGTGCCTCTTCCCCTGACTTCTCTGTCAAGAGCAATGGCACAACCATCCACCCATCCCCACATGTCAGGGTACTAGGTGGTATCCTGGATTCTGAACTCTCCTTTCACCCCACATCCAATCACTTTCCAAAGCTTGCCGCCTCAACCTCCGCAACATCTCTAAACTACGTCCCTTTCTAACCAATGAAACCACAAAGCTCCTGATTCACTCCCTGGTTATCTCTCGCCTTGACTACTGCAACTCACTCCTCATTGGCTTACCTTTAAATAGACTATCCCCCCTTCAGTCCATCATGAATGCTGCTGCCAGACTTATCCACCTTACAAACCGCTCAGTGTCTGCTACCCCTCTCTGCCAATCCCTCAACGAATTAAATTCAAAATACTAACAATAAGTTACAAAGCCATCCACGACTCTGCCCCCAGCTACATCACTAACCTAGTCTCAAAATACCAACCTAATCGCCATCTCCGTTCCTCCCAAGACCTCCTGCTCTCTAGTTCCCACATCACCTCCTCCCATATCCGCCTGCAGGACTTCTCCCGAGCCTCGCCCATCCTCTGGAATTCCCTACCCCAATCTGTCAGACTGTCTCCAAATTTATCCACTTTTAGGCAATCCCTGAAAACTTTCCTCTTCAGAGAGGCCTATCCTGCCGCCATCTAACAACTGCACTGTTTTCTCCATTAGCTCATCCCCCACAGCTATTACCCTTTTGTATAACTTGACCCTCCCTCCTAGATTGTAAGCTCTAACGAGCAGGGCCCTCTGATTCCTCCTGTATTGTACTTGTATTGTCTGCCCTAATGTTGTAAAGCGCTGCGTAAACTGTCGGCGCTATATAAATCCTGTATAATAATAATAATAATAATAATAATAATAATAATATGTGTTCGGTTTTAAAGGAATGAGGTGGCAACCCTAGTCGTGCTCTCCACAAATCTGGCCTTTATGGAAGAGTGGCAAGAAGAAAGCCATAAGAAGTCCTGTTTGCAGTTTGCGAGAAGCCATGTGGAGGACACAGCAGACATGTGGAAGAAGGTGCTCTGGTCAAAGGAGACCAAAATTGAACTTTTTGGCCTAAAAGCAAAAGCTGTGGAGCTGATCTGTGTCTTACTGGTTGCATACATGTTTTACCTTTTGCTGCTGTAGGTCTGCTAGCATTTGTGGTTCCACAAAAGCTTGTGCTCTGCTCTTGCTGCACTGACTTGCAGCTATGGGTGTCGCCAACTTCACCGGATGGTTAATATACCTTCCTTCCTGCTACTTTCTGTCCACCCTCCTATGTGTCTCCCTATTTAAATTACACTCAGACCAGTTTCTACTTGCTTGAGCAACACTTGTTCCTGAGCCCCTTCCATGCAACCTTTCCTAACCTGACTTCACATGGACTAATCTCTTGTGTACCGACTCGGCTAGTTCCATCCATCCGTGCCTGCACTGTGTCTTCTGCAGACATCCCAACCTGCCAAAACTCATTTCAAGGAGGTGGCAAACCCATTTCTGGGTGGTGGCGCAGCGTGGTGTTTCGCGCATCCCCCCCAATCAGTGGATGATCAGAGACTGCAGACATACTACAGGAGATGATCAGAGACTGCAGACATACTACAGGAGATGATCAGAGACTGCAGACATACTACAGGAGATGATCAGAGACTGCAGACATGATACAGGAGATGGTCAGAGACTGCAGACATGGTACTGGGGTTGCCACATCATCCCTTTAATCCAGGACACATATTAATTACACAGGTTCTGAGGCTGTTTTAATGCAGATAAGGCATCAAGTGAGTTTACTTACCACCTTAATCAGCCACAGAACCTGTGTAATTAATGTGTGTCCTGGATTAAAGGGATGATGTGGCAACCCTACATGGTACAGGAGAAGGTCAAAGACTGCAGACATGGTACAGGAGATGGTCAGAGACTGCCGACATAGTACAGGAGACAGTCAGAGACTGCCGACATAGTACAGGAGACAGTCAGAGACTGCAGACATAGTACAGGAGACAGTCAGAGACTGCAGACATGGTACAGGAGATGATCAGAGACTGCAGACATAACACAGGAGATTAGACCCGTTTCACACTGGAGGCATTTTTCAGGCACGTTAGCCTTAAAAAAGCCTCATCTCCAATCCCAGTGTGAGAGCCTGAATGCTTTCACACTGGAGCGGTGCACTGGCAGGACATCAACAAAAATTCCTGCAAGTAGCTTCTTCAATTAAATCAATGGGCAGAGCCTGCAAAATGCCTTGGCAGTGGCGCTTTGAACGCTTTTTTCGGCCGCTAGCAGGGGTTAAAAGTACCTCCTAAAACTATTTTAAAGTGCCGCTAAAATTAGCGGCACTTTACCGCCGACACCCTCGCACTGTCCGTGTGAAGGGGCTCTTAGTACATCTCATTATACATTAGATCTGTAGATGGACTACTGAGGCACAGGAATGGACAGGGGCTGTGTATCCTATGTAACCTATCATGCCATAAAACCTCTCCTAGAACAGAGTCAGCCCAGAACACATGTAAAGGGATGCTGGGGATACCATCCTATAGCACACACACCCCGGTTCTCTCTCCCTGCAGCCCAAGATAGAGATGGGAGGGGGAGCCATTCCAACTGAAGTTGGTGGAGACAGTGCGGGGTCCCAGTGTGAGGAATTCATTCCTGCACTCAGCAACCACTAACTAGAACCCTTGTCAGGAAGAGGAGCCCCTATGCTCACACTGGTGTTCGGACGGACACAGAAAAGAGAAGGGAGGAGAGAACTCTGGCACTTCAGCACCCCACCTATGCAGGCGCCCAGGTGAAAAGCACCCTGCCGCACCTGCTTAGGATCGGCCCTGCCACTGCCTCCCCTGGCTGGGAGGAGGGGGCCGCTGGGGCTGCTGTGGCTGACAGCCGGGAGATCGTGCAGCACTCGCAGGTGTCCGTGAGCACGCCGTCAAATGCGGAAGACTCCCGCGAGTTGCGGGAGACTTGAGATCTCTGGTCTTCAGGTACTCTCCTCACGAGCAGGGTGAACCTGGTGGTCATGACCTGGGGTCAGCACGCAGCTATGTCCAAACTCCGTGAAGGGGTTCCTGGCAGAATACCGGCTGGCCCTTAGATTCCACGCCCTGGGGGATCCTGTGTCACCTGCTCACCTATGGGCCCACACCAGTGGCATTGTGTCAGTTTGCTCAAGCCATGAGCTCCTCGGAGAGTCCACCACGGGTCGAAGACCAAATGCAACACCTAGCTCAAAGACTTAACTCTCAGCAAGCAAATCAAGAGCAAATAATGCTGTTTCTACGGGATCTTATCTCCCGCCTAGATCGTCTGCAAGCCGCTGTAACCTTGACTTCTTCCATCTCTGCTTCTGTCTCATCGGCTCTCATGTTAGCTGCCACACCTGGCAATCCCTGCCTGCGTCTGCCACCACCACCTCGTTTTTCTGATGACCCTAAGGCTTGTCACGGCTTCATTAATCCACTTTGAACTTTCCAGCCACCATTTTCCAACAGATCGCACCAAAGTGGCATATATCATCTCCTTCCTTTCTGGAGATGCCCTAGCTTGGGCCTCCCCAATCTGGGAACAATACGATCCTATCATCTCCAACTTCCAGTTGTTTTTGCATGCATTCTGTAAAACTTTTGATGACCCCGGCAGAGCGTCTTCTGCTGCTGGTGCCCTCCTTCGTCCTCGTCAGCAAGGAATGACAGTCGACCAATACGCAGTTCAATTCTGTACGCTGGTTGCTGAACTCACATGGAATAATGAGGCTCTTACCACAACCTTCTGGCAAGGCCTATCTGAGCATGTAAAGGTTGAACTCGCTGGACGCACTATTCCTACCACGCTTGATGATTTGATCGCATTGAGAATTCAAAGAGTTTCGCTTCCAGGAGAGGGCCCTGGAGAGATCCAGCCATCCTCCTCCTGGCCGTCCAGCACAGGTTTTCCAAAAACTAATGGAACCCTCTCCGTCTCCAACCTCTCAAACCTTGGAAGAACCTATGCAGCTTGGGCGAACTTGCCTCACTCCTGAGGAACGCACCCGGACATCTTTTAAACTCTTGTCCAGCACGTCCGGGAAACGCCAGGGTCTAGGTCACTCTGAGGGAAGTGATCTAGACCGATTCTTCTGTCCAATTCTGTCAGCTTCCCTTGTTTCAGCCTACCCGCGTCTATCTATTGGGCTCAAAATGCTTATCGACTCTCTGCATACATGGAATTTCATTGAGCAATCTTTGGCCTCCAAGTTTGGCATTTCCTTTGTTGACCTGACTACACCGCTCTCCTTGACTGCAGTAGATGGCTCCTTCTTGCCAATTGGCCCCACCCAGTTTCAAACCCCTCCTATTGTGTTACACATTGGGGTTTTGCATGGTGAGGAAATTTCTTTCCTAATTCTGCCTAAATCCTCCAGTCCCATCATTCTGGGCCTCCCATGGTTGCAGAAACATTCCCCGCATCTAGATTGGATTTTTGGACAAGCTTGGGGGCCTCAGTGTCATGAACGATGTGTGTCCAAGGTACTACCACCTCTTTCCATCCCTCTGACTGAAACCTCCACAGCTCCTATTTTGCCTTCCCATTATCAGTCCTTTCATGATGTTTTTTGCAAAAAGGGCGCTGATAGACTTCCTCCTCACAGAGACTATGACTGCTCCATCGATCTGTTACCAGAAAACTCAGCCCCCAGAGGCCGAATCTACCCTCTCTTTATCCCAGAAACACAAGCCATGTCTGAATACATTCAGGAAAACCTGCAAAAGGGTTTCATCAGGAAATCCAACTCACCTGCCGGGGCCGGGTTTTTCTTTGTAGGGAAAAAAGATGGTTCACTCCGACCATGCATCGATTACAGGGGTGTCAGAGAGGTTACCTGGTTGGGCGCCGGTGTGCGCCGGGGCGCGTTGGCGTTCGTGTCCCTGTGCGTGCTGGGGCGCGTGTCCCTGTGGGCACCGGCGTGCCTGGGCTCACCGGCCGTGGCGTGCGGGGTGGCGTCCGGGCGTTTGTGCGTACGCGCGTTCGCGCTAGCGCGCGTCCGCGTTAGCGCGCGTCCGCCTGTGGGCGCTGCCTTTGACATGTCTGGTGGTGTGGGCGTGCGTGCTGGTTCCGGGGGCGCGCTCGGGCGCGCGCGGGTGCGCGGCGCGCTTTGGCGAATCGGCGCGCGCACGTGCGCGGCGTTTTGGCGCCAATCTGCCTATTTGAATCCTGCCTCTGCACTGACCCAGTGCTGCCTGATCAAACAGCTCCGTGTCTTGTCCCGTGATCATCCCGTGTTCCTGTGCCTCCGTAGTGTTTACCTGTTGTGACCCGGCTACCTTTGGACCTCCCTTGATTGCTGCCTGTACCCGACCCCGGCTTGTCTGACCTCGCTTCTGCCTGCTCCCTTGTACCGTTGCTGCCAGCCCGTTGCCGACCTTTGCCTGTGTATGACCAAGTCTGACCAACTCCTGCTCTGCATCTGCTCCACCAAGTCTCAAGCTCTACCGGTTGCTTGCCAGACCACTGTGCTCCAGGACTTTACCTCAGGCTCTCATACCACTCCGCACTCGCGGGCCTCCTGTCTGCTCTACCAGGGGCCCCGAATCGGACACGTAAGGGAGCCTACCCTCTGCCCACGTGGACTCACCTGTCTGGTAAGTGTGGAACCTGACAGTATCAGGCAGCCATGACTGAGTCCGGGCAGGGGGCCTCCCCCATGGATGAACTGTGTAGGCACCTAGCGGGCCTTACTCAAGCCGTTAAAAGCCTACAGGAAGGCTATACCAGATTGGAAGGACAAGTCCAGGCCCTTTCAGCTTCTCCACCAGGGGCAGTCTCCGCCAACCCTGCCTCAGCACCCTCTGTAGTAATGCTACCACCAGAGCCCAGGGTGCCCACACCCGAAAAATTCTCCGGAGCACGCAGCAAGTTCCGAGCGTTTCGCAGCGCATGCGAGCTCTACTTCGCTTTGCAGCCTCGAACATTCTCCCTGGAAGCTACTAAAGTGGGGTTCGTCATATCCCTTTTGATCGGAGAGCCTCAAACCTGGGCCCACCGCCTATTGCAGCAGAAGGCCCAATCTCTTGATTCCCTAGATGCCTTCTTCCTAGCTATGTCTCAGCTGTATGAGGACCCCCAGCTAACAACCACGGCAGAAGCCGCTTTACATGCCCTTTAACAAGGTCGCAGAGCTGCTGAAGATTACGCCGTGGAGTTTAGGCGTTGGAGCTCGGATACAAACTGGAACGACGCAGCCTTGCGTCACCAATACCGGCTGGGGTTGTCAGATCCGCTAAAAGACGAACTGGCACGAGTGGGGATACCGCAGACACTGGAAGAGTTAATTAACCTGTCCATCCAGATAGACCGTCGCCTCAGGGAGAGACGCTCTGAGAGGTCTGTTAGTCACCCACGCCTTACCTGGATGCTGCCTAGGGCTCCTTGTGCCCCAAACCAAGCTCCGCTGGTCTCTTCTACCCCGGGCCCGGAGGCCCCAGAGCCCATGCAGTTGGGACTGCTCCGTCCCTCTCTGACTTCTGAGGAGAAGACACGCAGGCGCACACTCAATCTGTGCCTGTACTGTGGGGAGTCTGGTCACTTTGCAAGAGTATGCCCAAACAAGAGACGTAAGTGTCTGCCATCTTCTTCTCTGTGTGCACCTGTCCTACCTAGTGCCGGTAACCATCTAACTTTCTCCATTGTATTGCAGTTACCTGGAAGGAGCATCCCAGTACCGGTCATCATTGACTCTGGAGCTTGTAGTGGTTTCATTGACCGGACCTTTGTCGAAACCCATCATATCCCCACTCAGACTAAAGCTCAAGGACTGGCAGTTTTCTTAGCGGATGGCTCCACCCTCCGCTCCGGACCCGTCACCCAAGAAACGGTTCCTCTGTTGGCCACCATTGGCCCGGAACATCAGGAACTTTTACGCCTAGATGTCATTTCCTCGCCTCTCTTCCCAGTCATCCTAGGAATACCTTGGCTACAGGCCCATAATCCCAGTATCAACTGGTCTACAGGCAAGATTCAGTTTTCCTCGGAATATTGCAGACAACATTGTTTACGGGGGACCCCATTAACTCCCTCCCAATGCCTGCGCATAGACTCTGAAGCTAAGCCCTGCCAAGATCTTCCCGAACCCTACCGGGATTTCCTGGACGTGTTCAGTAAAAAAGGAGCAGAAACCCTTCCAGTTCATAGGCCTTATGACTGCCCAATTGAACTCTTACCAGGTACCGAAGTCCCCTTTGGGAGGATCTTCCCTCTAACGGAGCAGGAGTTAGGCACCCTGAAGACTTATATAGACGAGAACCTGAAGAAAGGGTTCATCCGTCCTTCCACGTCTCCAGCTGGGGCAGGTATCTTCTTCGTGGAAAAGAAGGATCACTCCTTACGTCCTTGCATTGACTATCGGGAGCTCAATAAAATTACCATTAAAAACAGATACCCGCTACCCTTGGTTCCTGAACTATTCCAGAGACTGGGATCGGCTACCGTTTTTACCAAGCTTGACCTCCGTGGAGCCTATAATTTGATCCGCATAAGAGAAGGAGACGAGTGGAAGACGGCTTTTCGTACTCGATTCGGACATTACGAGTACCTCGTCATGCCTTTTGGTCTGTGCAATGCACCGGCGACATTCCAGCATTTCATCAACGATGTCTTTCACGACTTATTGGATCTTTATGTCATCGTCTACCTGGATGATATCTTGGTTTTTTCGGCCTCCCTGATGGAACACCGTAAACATGTACGAAATGTACTTTCCCGGCTCAGACAGCACGGACTGTACGCCAAACTTGAGAAGTGTGAATTCGAGCTCCAATCTATCCAGTTCCTGGGCCTGATTATTTCCCCCGATGGCATCAAAATGGATCCACAAAAAGTATCCGCTATTCTGGATTGGCCTGCACCGACCGACAAAAAAGGAGTACAACGCTTTATTGGCTTCGCCAATTTCTATAGGAAATTTATTAAAGGATTTTCTGCAATCATAACTCCCATCACAGAGCTTACTAAACAAGGATGCCGATTCCGCTGGACACCTGAGGCACAAAGGGCCTTTGAAAAACTCAAGGCACTATTCACCTCAGCCACTATCCTTAAGCATCCCAACCCTGCCTTGCCCTTCGTCCTGGAGGTGGATGCGTCTGAGGTTGCAGTCGGAGCTGTGCTTTCACAGAGACAGGGTGCCAAATCACTGCTATACCCTGTGGGATTCTTCTCACGCAAACTTTCTCTCTCCGAGAAAAACTACGACGTGGGTGATCGGGAGCTTTTGGCCATTAAAGCGGCTCTGGAGGAATGGCGTTACCTTCTGGAAGGCGCAGCACACCCCATATTGATCTACACAGATCATAAGAACTTGGAATATCTAAGGACAGCCAAAAGATTGAGACCCCGGCAGGCCAGATGGGCACTTTTTTTTTCCAGATTTATTTTCCACATTACGTTCAGGCCCGGATCCAAGAATGTTAAACCTGATGCTCTCTCCCGGATGTTCCTCGATTCCGAAAGAACCGTGTCCCCGGATACTATCCTTCCCTCTGGAAATTTCCTAATCCTTCAGGAGGATTTAATTTCCCGAATCAGACGCGCCTCCATGGGAATGTCTCCACCTGCCGAGTCTTGTACCAAGGATGGACTGTTCTGGTTCAAGAATAAGATTGTGGTCCCTGAGGAGTTAAAGGTACAGGTGTTAAGTTTATGTCATGATCATAAACTGGCTGGCCACTTCGGCACTCGAAAGACAACCGACCTCGTC
The DNA here is from genome assembly GCA_037952925.1 of Lithobates clamitans. Taxonomy (NCBI): domain Eukaryota; kingdom Metazoa; phylum Chordata; class Amphibia; order Anura; family Ranidae; genus Lithobates; species Lithobates clamitans. The sequence continues at coordinate 507,093 of JBBGZY010001332.1, read as the reverse complement.
CAACGCACCTTTTGGTGGCCATGTCTTACTAAGGATTGCAAGGACTATGTGGAGTCCTGTAACACGTGTGCCAGAAACAAGACTAGCCGGACAAGAGCATGGGGCCATTGCCAGTCCCAGAGAGGCCATGGACCATGATATCAATGGACTTCATTGTTGAGCTTCCACCATCAGAAGGTTTTTCGTCCATTTTTGTAGTGGTTGACAGGCTGTCTAAAATGGCCCACTTCCTCCCCATGAAGGGTACCCCTTCAGCCATGGAGACCGCTTCCATCTTCATAAAGGAGATCGTCAGGCTGCATGGAGTCCCGACCAACATAGTCTCGGACAGGGGCGTTCAGTTCACCTCCAGATTCTGGAAGGCCCTCTGTGGCGCGCTCGAGATCGAGCTGTCATTCTCTTCGGCTTACCACCCTCAGTCAAATGGGCAAACCGAGAGGACGAACCAGACTTTGGAGCAATACATCCGCTGTTTTTCTGCCTTTTCCCAGGACGATTGGGCCTCCCTGCTTCCCATCGCGGAGTTCTCCTACAATAACTCCCTACATTCAGCTACGAACCAGTCTCCGTTTTTTGCCAACTACGGTTTCCATCCATCCTTCTTGCCCGGATCAGTCCCTGAATGCCCTGTTCCTGCAGTATCCCAAACTTTGGACTTTTTCTCTAGCAATAATAAATTGCTGCAGGAGACCATGACCAAGGCTCAGGAAGATTATAAGAAAATCTTTGATAGGAAGAGACGGGGGGAACTTGTTCTTGAACCTGGCAATTCTGTCTGGCTGTCTACCGCTAATCTCAAGTTGGCCTGCCCATCCAAGAAACTGGGCCCCAAATACCTGGGTCCCTTCCGGATAAAAAGGAAGATCAACAACGTGGCCTACGAACTTGACCTTCCTAATTCTCTGAGGATACATCCAGTGTTCCACGTATCTCTCCTGAAGCCAGTCACTCCTAATTTCTTTTCTGGTCGCAACATTGGTCCACCCAAACCTATTGTGGTGAATGGCGAAGAGGAGTTCGAAGTGGAAGCAATTCTAGATTGTAGAAGAAGGCACAATCAGGTGCAATATCTAGTAAAATGGAAAGGCTATGGACCCGAAGATAATTCGTGGGAGCCGGAAAGCAATTTACACGCCAGAGAACTCCTGCAGTCCTTCAAAACCTCTCATGCCTCGAAGATGGCCCAGCTGGGCATCCGGAGTCTGCCCTTGAGGAGGGGGCACTGTCAGAGAGGTTACCTGGTTGGGCGCCGGTGCGCGCCGGGGCGCGTTGGCGTTCGTGTCCCTGTGCGTGCTGGGGCGCGTGTCCCTGTGGGCACCGGCGTGCCTGGGCTCACCGGCCGTGGCGTGCGGGGTGGCGTCCGGGCGTTTGTGCGTACGCGCGTTCGCGCTAGCGCGCGTCCGCGTTAGCGCGCGTCCGCCTGTGGGCGCTGCCTTTGACATGTCTGGTGGTGTGGGCGTGCGTGCTGGTTCCGGGGGCGCGCTCGGGCGCGCGCGGGTGCGCGGCGCGCTTTGGCGAATCGGCGCGCGCACGTGCGCGGCGTTTTGGCGCCAATCTGCCTATTTGAATCCTGCCTCTGCACTGACCCAGTGCTGCCTGATCAAACAGCTCCGTGTCTTGTCCCGTGATCATCCCGTGTTCCTGTGCCTCCGTAGTGTTTACCTGTTGTGACCCGGCTACCTTTGGACCTCCCTTGATTGCTGCCTGTACCCGACCCCGGCTTGTCTGACCTCGCTTCTGCCTGCTCCCTTGTACCGTTGCTGCCAGCCCGTTGCCGACCTTTGCCTGTGTATGACCAAGTCTGACCAACTCCTGCTCTGCATCTGCTCCACCAAGTCTCAAGCTCTACCGGTTGCTTGCCAGACCACTGTGCTCCAGTACTTTACCTCAGGCTCTCATACCACTCCGCACTCGCGGGCCTCCTGTCTGCTCTACCAGGGGCCCCGAATCGGACACGTAAGGGAGCCTACCCTCTGCCCACGTGGACTCACCTGTCTGGTAAGTGTGGAACCTGACAAGGGGCCTTAATCACCATGAAGAACCGATACCCTCTCCATTTAATTTTGGAACTCTTTGACAGACTGCGGGGTTCCCACGTTTTCACTAAATTGGATCTTAGAGGGGCCTACAATTTTTAATAAGAATCCGTGAAGGAGACGAGTGGAAGACCGCCTTTAACACCAGGGACGGACATTATGAATATCTTGTGATGCCCTTTGGACTAGGTAATGCCCCAGATGTCTTCCAAAACTTGGTTAATGACATCTTCCGTGACCTTTTGTATGTCTGTGTTATTGTATATCTGGATGATATTCTTATTTTCTCTCCAGACTTACACACCCATCGTCACCATGTGAAAGCTGTGCTGCAGCGACTTCGGGAATTGTATCTATGCTAAGTTGGAGAAGTGACTATTTGAACAAACACAAGTTCCATTCCTGGGCTACATAATCACACATAAGGGTCCCCTCATGGATCCAGCCAAAATTTGGGCCATCTCTGAGTGGCCTCAGTGCTCTGGTCTTAAAGCCACCCAACGTTTTTTGGGCTTCACCAATTATTACTGCCAATTCATTCGTAACTATTCCACTTTGGTGGCTCCTATTACATCTCTTACACGTAAGGGTGCCAGTGCCAGGTCCTGGTCCCCTGAAGCCATTGATGCTTTCCACAAACTCAAGGCAGCCTTCCTCTCCACCCCAATTCTCCTACATCCGGACATTACAAAACCCTTTTCTTTGGAGGTTGATGCCTCTTCAGTAGGAGTCGGTGCCATCCTACTGCAAGCTCAGAAGGGCAAGTCTCAGCCATGAGCATTTTTTTTCCAAGAAGTTTTTGAATGCAGAAAAGAATTATACCAATGGGGGCCATGAGTCCAAACTCCCATGATGGGGTCCCTGGCCCTTAGATTCCACGCCCTTGGGGATCCCTTGTCACCTGCTCACTTGTGGGCTCACACCAGTGGCATCGTGACACACTGCACATCACCCTAAACACGCCATCCCCACTGTCAAACATGGTGGTGGCAGCATCATGTTTCGGGGGTGCTTTTCTTCAGCAGGGACAGGGAAGCTGGTCAGTTGATGGGAAGATGGATGGAGCCAAATACAGGGCACTGTTAGAGGAAAACCTGTAGGAGTCTGCAAAAGACTTGAGACTGGGGCAGATGTTCACCTTCCAGCAGGACAAAGACCCTAAACATACAGCCAGAGCTATAATGGAATGGTTTAGATCAAAGCATATTCATGTGTTAGAATGGCCCAGTCAAAGTCCAGACCTAAATCCAATTGAGAGTCTGTGGCAAGACTGGAAAATTGCTGTTCACAGACGCTCTCCATTCAATCTGACAGAGCTTGAACTATTTTGCAAAGAAGAATGGGCAAAAATGTCCCTCTCTAGATGTGCAAAGCTGGTAGAGACATCCCCAAAAAGACTTGCAGCTGTAATTGCAGGGAAAGGTGGTTCTACAAAGTATTGACTCAGGGGGGCGCCATACAAATGCCCCCCCACACTTTTCACATATTTATTTGTAAAAAAATGTCAAAAAACATTTATCATTTCCCTTCCACTTCACAATTATGTGCCACTTTGTGTTGGTCTATCACATAAAATCCCAATAAAATACATTTATGTTTTTGGTTGTAACATGACAAAATGTGGAAAATTTCAAGGGGTATGAATACTTTTTCAATGTTGGAATGGAGAGAAGATGAGAGACACGGTCAAAACAAAAACTTTTGAGTGAAATTCATCATTAAATGTACTGATGAGAAATGTTGTACTAGTGTATGGCCAGCTTTGGCAAGATTCTCTATATGTCTGTGTGTGGGTGGGAATGGGGTTCTTAAAAGCAAATTAATTTTTAAAATATAGTTTAGGTCCCCTTTAAAATGAATGATAAGTCAAAGTAGGTGGTCCACTTTTTACTGCTACGTGGGATTGACTCAGTTCTGGAGAATTCAGTAATATCATTCCATAAGCTCCAGCAGTCCGTTGCATTCTATTCCGATAACGAACATATAAAAAAGATATAGAAAAATGTATTCTAGGGGGAGTCACAAGAGAGGGCGCCCCCCCCGCCCCCCCCAGAGAAAGACAGCTACTATGGCTATAGTGGACAATGAAGGGAGAATGAGTAAAAAATCAATACATAATTTATTTGGTATCAAAACTACAACAACGAGAGATAATCTCTCAGCAATAAAAAGCTAGATGAAGCTGATTTAATTACCGGTAGACATCAAACAGATGGCACACCAGATGCAAGAAAGCATATGATGCACCGAGCAAACAGATACACAGACAACAAACAATACACTCCCTAAAATAACAAAAACCGGTCCAGGCACCTGTATACCCACGCATACGTGGAAACCCTTCAGGCTGAAATGCCAATAAGAGAAAAAATACTTATATCATGAACACAGTCAGGTCCATAAATATTGGGACATCAACACAATTCGAATCTTTTTGGCTCTATACACCACCACAATGGGTTTGCAACAAAACGAACAAGATGTGCTTTAACTGCAGACTTTCAGCTTTAATTTGAGGGTATTTACATCCAAATCAGGTGAACGGTGTAGGAATTACAACAGTTTGTATATGTGCCTCCCACTTTTTAAGGGACCAAAAGTAATGGGACAGATTAACAATCATCCATCAAACTTTCACTTTTTAATACTTGGTTGCAAATCCTTTGCAGTCATTTACAGCCTGAAGTCTGGAATGCATAGACATCACCAGACGCTGGGTTTCATCCCTGGTGATGCTCTGCCAGGCCTCTACTGCAACTGTCTTCAGTTCCTGCTTGTTCTTGGGGCATTTTCCCTTCAGTTTTGTCTTCAGCAAGTGAAATGCACGCTCAATCAGATTCAGGTCAGGTGATTAACTTGGCCATTGCATAACATTCCACTTCTTTCCCTTAAAAAACTCTTTGGTTGCTTTCGCAGTATGCTTCGGGTCATTGTCCATCTGCACTGTGAAGCGCCGTCCAGTGAGTTCTGAAGCATTTTGCTGAATATGAGCAGATAATATTGCCCAAAACACTTCAGAATTCATCCTGCTGCTTTTGTCAGCAGTCACATCATCAATAAATACAAGAGAACCAGTTCCATTGGCAGCCATACATGCCCACGCCATGACACTACCACCACCATGCTTCACTGATGAGGTGGTATGCTTTGGATCATGAGCAGTTCCTTTCCTTCTCCATACTCTTCTCTTCCCATCACTCTGGTACAAGTTGATCTTGGTCTCATCTGTCCATAGGATGTTGTTCCAGAACTGTGAAGGCTTTTTTAGATGTTGTTTGGCAAACTCTAATCTGGCCTTCCTGTTTTTGAGACTCACCAATGGTTTACATCTTGTTGTGAACCCTCTGTATTCACTCTGGTGAAGTCTTCTCTTGATTGCTGACTTTGACACACATACACCTACCTCCTGGAGAGTGTTCTTGATCTGGCCAACTGTTGTGAAGGGTGTTTTCTTCACCAGGGGAAGAATTCTTCGGTCATCCACTACAGTTGTTTTCCATGGTCTTCTGGGTCTTTTGGTGTTGCTGAGCTCACCGGTGCGTTCTTTCTTTTTAAGGATGTTCCAAACAGTTGATTTGGCCACACCTAATGTTTTTGCTATCTCTCTGATGGGGTTGTTTTGTTTTTTCAGCCTAAAGATGGCTTGCTTCACTGATAGTGACAGCTCTTTGGATCTCATATTGAGAGTTGACAGCAACAGATTCCAAATGCAAATAGCACACTTGAAATGAACTCTGGACCTTTTATCTGCTCCTTGTGAATGGGATAATGAGGGAATAACACACACCTGGCCATGGAACAGCTGAGCAGCCAATTGTCCCATTACTTTTGGTCCCTTAAAAAGTGTGAGGCACATATACAAACTGTTGTAATTCCTACACGTTCACCTGATTTGGATGTAAATACCCTCAAATTAAAGCTGAAAGTCTGCAGTTAAAGCACATCTTGTTTATTTCATTTAAAATCCATTGTGGTGGTGTATATAGAGCCAAAAAGATTAGAATTGTGTCCATGTCCCAATATTTATGGACCTGACTGTATATACACAGGGAAACCATGCACGCGTGGCCCCCTGGGGAACTGGGAAAACTATTCCCCGATGAGATCGGGGGGATCACTGAGACGGCGTCTCCGGGCCGTGACTACGTCGACGCGTTTCGCAATGTCATGTCACGTAGCATTAACTGGACGGGGGAAGGGCAGGCATACACCTCTCCCTCTTATTGCATCGGGGTGTAGCTGTCCCTCCTTACATTGATTACCTCACAAGTAAGCTGGCAGGGACGAGCTAGAAGAAAAGCTCGGATAAACAAATCCCATGTATCTGTTATTCGATCTATGCTTTCATATCTGGGGGGCAATTCAGAGCAAACAAACAGCCTTCACATTTACCGTCTCACCCAATGAAATAAACATGGAATATACAAGATAAAACATAGAAGATCTTTTTATCAACTTGTAAATATTAAGGGGAGACGAAAAAAAGGGGGGGAGAGAGGGGGGGGGAAGGAGGGGGGAGGGGGGGGAGACAAGGGAGGAAAAACATGAATCAAAAATGTCAAAGAACATATAATAGGAAGGAAATTGTATAGAAAGAGAGAGGAAAAGAAGAAGAGTCCATACCATAATCCATAATGGCCGGGTTTCATTGATCTAAGAATGGCTGCAAATTAAGTTCAGTATTCATACCCAGGGGTGCGAGGGACTTCAAAGTGTATATCCACCACTTTTCCTTCTGCAGTAGAATACGATTGAAGTCCCCCCTCCTTGCTGGTAGCTTCAGGGCATAGATACCCTTTACCTTAAGTCCATCAGTTTTGCCCTGATGATACTGGACAAAATGTTTGGCCACCGGTCTTCCTTCTTTTTTTCTCCTTTTTCTCTAGGACCCTCTCTTTTTCTTTCTTTATGTCCCTAAGGTGTTCCCCTATCCTAACCTTAAGGGCTCTTTTAGTCTTTTGCCCATGTATATTTCGGGGCAGGGACAGGTGATCATGGACACCACTTTACTGGTGGAGCAGTTAATCAGGTCCCTGATTTCGTACTCCTTTAGTCCCATCGCGTCCAAAAAAACATCGGTCCTGCCAACGAAGGGACACATTTGGCATTTTGTACAGGGGACCATCCCCTTACACCGTGGGTACTCAGACAGCCAGGTAGGATCCTGCTGTCTAACAAACTCAGAGTGGATGAGGATATCCCCCAAATTCCTAGATCTACGCGCCACCATTTTTGGTCCGTCACGCACAATGTTTGCTAGGCCTTTATTGTTCCTTAAGATGCTCCAATGTTTCTCCAAGATTTTGCGTACGGAGCCCCATTGGGCACCGTAGGCAGTTATCAGTCTTACTGGGCCTGGTTCTATTCTTCTTTGTACTTCTAGATTGTGGTCCATGAGGAGCAGGCTTTCTCTGCTTCGTGCAGCAGCCCTACGTTTGGCATTCCAGATCTGTCTGTGAGAATATCCTCGTTCACGGAATCTCACATACAAATCTTTAGATTCCCTTTGAAGGTCAGTAGTGCTAGAACAATTGCGTTTTATTCTCATGAACTGCCCAGTAGTAGGAATTCCATCCTTTAGCCGGGGGGGGGGGGGGTGGCTATCCGCCTGTAGTAAGGTGTTTGCTGCGGTCTCCTTGCGGTAAGTGCATGTGCTGATCTTGCCACTCTCCAAACTAATTACCAGGTCCAAAAATGACAGTTGAGATTGATCGTACGTATGAGTTAAGCGTATATTACGCTCGTTGGCCTTAAGTTGGTCAATGAACTTGTGGAGGGTGGCAATGTCGCCTGTCCAGACAATCAGCACGTCATCAATGTACCTCAGCCATGTGTGTACGTGGCCGAGGTACATTGGGAGACAAAAAATATTATTATTATTATTATTATTATTATTCAGGATTTATATAGCGCCAACAGTTTACGCAGTGCTTTACAATATAAAAGGGAGACAATACAGTTATAATACAATACAATAGGATTAAGAGGGCCCTGCTCAGAAGAGCTTACAATCTAATAGAAATATCCTCCTCCTCCCAGCTCCCCAGGTGGAGGCAAGCATATGCGGGCGCCCACGCCACCCCCATCGAGGTACCCTTGATCTGTTGTCTAATGCTTGACGTTCTGTCTGAGTGAGATTATCCTGGCCTTGATGTTTCCAAAGATAACCTGAAAAGCCTGGAATCCTTGATGGTGTCACTGGGGTGAGATATTTGTTTTTTTCTTCTACACAGCTGTGGGTTTAACGCATGTTAGGAATGAGGTTATTGCGTTTTTGGAAAAAATCATACAATCCATTCCTATCAACAGCACTGGAAACACATCCCCTTTTTACTAGGCAGGAGAGGCGCTTAGCTGGAAGTCACTAAACTCCAGGCGGATCCGGCAAAACACAATTAAACCAAAATATTTTGTCCCAGGAAGGTGGGATGGTTGAGGATTCATCTGATGAGTATCATAGAAGGTATTTCATTTATATGTGCGACAGTGCGTTTTAAACCATATTTTAGCCTCCCTTGTGTAGACATCCAAGCCCAGAGACTGCTGTGAGTCCCACCATCCTGGATGTGATGTCAGCAGCCCCAGCTGTCACTCAAGTTACACTCGATAGCAGAGCTGAGTTTGCCCACTTACAAAGAAATGAAGGGTTTATAATTTTTATCATAGGTGTATTTTAAATGATAGAGATAAAAGAAAAATCCAGAAAAAACACGATACAAATGTTATAAATTGAGTTGCAGTTCAGTGAGTAAAATAAGTATTTGATCCCCAAGCCAAACATGACTTAAGGGACTTAGGGATTTTGGTCCACTCTTCTTTACAGATCTTCTCTAAATCCTTAAGGTTTCTTGGCTGTCGCTTGGCAATTCAAAGTTTCAGCTCCCTTCATAAATTTTCTATAGGATTAAGGTCTGGAGACTGGCTAGGCAACTCCATGACCTTAATGTACTTCTTCTTGAGCCACTCCTTTGTTGCCTTGGCTGTATGATTTGGGTCATTGTCATGCTGGAAGACCCATCCATGACCCATAATCAGTGTTCTGGCTGAGGGCAGAGGGTTCTCATCTAAGATTTTACAATACATGGCCCCGCCCATTGGCCCCCAAGTGAAATGCATGCTCAATCGGATTCAGATCAGGTGATTGACTTGGCCATTGCATAACATTCCACTTCTTTCCCTTAAAAAACTCTTTGGTTGCTTTCGCAGTATGCTTCGGGTCATTGTCCATCTGCACTATGAAGCGCCATCCAATGAGTTCTGAAGCATTTTGCTGAATATGATCAGATAATATTCCCCGAAACACTTCAGAATTCATCCTGCTGCTTTTGTCAGCAGTCACATCATCAATAAATACAAGAGAACCAGTTCCATTGGCAGCCATACATGCCCACACCATGACACTACCACCACCATGCTTCACTGATGAGGTGGTATGCTTTGGATCATGAGCAGATCCTTTCCTTCTCCATACTCTTCTCTTCCCATCACTCTGGTACAAGTTGATCTTGGTCTCATCTGTCCATAGGATGTTGTTCCAGAACTGTGAAGGCTTTTTTAGATGTTGTTTGGCAAACTCTAATCTGGCCTTCCTGTTTTTGAGGCTCACCAATGGTTTACATCTTGTGGTGAACCCTCTGTATTCACTCTGGTGAAGTCTTCTCTTGATTGTTGACTTTGACACACATACACCTACCTCCTGGGGAGTGTTCTTGATCTGGCCAACTGTTGTGAAGGGTGTTTTCTTCACCAGGGAAAGAATTCTTCGGTCATCCACTACAGTTGTTTTCCATGGTCTTCTGGGTCTTTTGGTGTTGCTGAGCTCACCGGTGCGTTCTTTCTTTTTAAGGATGTTCCAAACAGTTGATTTGGCCACACCTAATGTTTTTGCTATCTCTCTGATGGGTTTGTTTTGTTTTTTCAGCCTAATGATGGCTTGCTTCACTGATAGTGACAGCTCTTTGGATCTCATATTGAGAGTTGACAGCAACAGATTGTGGTGGTGTATATAGAGCCAAAAAGATTAGAATTGTGTCCATGTCCCAATATTTATGGACCTGACTGTATATACACAGGGAAACCATGCATGCGTGGCCCCCTGGGGAACTGGGAGAACTATTCCCCAATGAGATCGGGGGGATCACTGAGACGGCGTCTCCGGGCCGTGACTACGTCGACGCGTTTCGCAATGTCATGTCACGTAGCTTCAACTGGACGGGGGAAGGGCAGGCATACACCTCTCCCTCTTATTGCATCGAGGTGTAGCCGTCCCTCCTTACATTGATTACCTCACAATTAAGCTGGCAGGGACGAGCTAGAAGAAAAGCTCGGATAAACAAATCCCATGTATCTGTTATTCGATCTATGCTTTCATATCTGGGGGGCAATTCAGAGCAAACAAACAGCCTTCACCTTTACCGTCTCACCCAATGAAATAAACATGGAATATACAAGATAAAACATAGATCTTTTTATCAACTTGTAAATATTAAGGGGAGACGAAAAAAAGGGGGGAGAGAGGGGGGGGGAGGAGGGGGGAGGGGGGGAGACAAGGGAGGAAAAACATGAATCAAAAATGTCAAAGAACATATAATAGGAAGGAAATTGTATAGAAAGAGAGAGGAAAAGAAGAAGAGTCCATACCATAATCCATAATGGCCGGGTTTCATTTATCTAAGAATGGCTGCAAATTAAGTTCAGTATTCATACCCAGGGGTGCGAGGGACTTCAAAGTGTATATCCACCACTTTTCTTTCTGCAGTAGAATACGATTGAAGTCCCTCCTCCTTGCTGGTAGCTTCAGGGCATAGATACCCTTTACCTTAAGTCCATCAGTTTTGCCCTGATGATACTGGACAAAATGTTTGGCCACCGGTCTTCCTTCTTTTTTTCTCCTTTTTCTCTAGGACCCTCTCTTTTTCTTTCTTTATGTCCCTAAGGTGTTCCCCTATCCTAACCTTAAGGGCTCTTTTAGTCTTTTGCCCATGTATATTTCGGGGCAGGGACAGGTGATCATGAACACCACTTTAGTGGTGGAGCAGTTAATCAGGTCCCTGATTTCGTACTCCTTTAGTCCCATCGCGTCCAAAAAAACATTGGTCCTGCCAACGAAGGGACACATTTGGCATTTTGTACAGGGGACCATCCCCTTACACCGTGGGTACTCAGACAGCCAGGTAGGGTCCTGCTGTCTAACAAACTCAGAGTGGATGGGGATATCCCCCAAATTCCTAGATCTACGCGCCACCATTTTTGGTCCGTCACCCACAATGTTTGCTAGGCCTTTATTGTTCCTTAAGATGCTCCAATGTTTCTCCAAGATTTTGCGTACGGAGCCCCATTGGGCACCGTAGGCAGTGATCAGTCTTACAGGGCCTGGTTCTATTCTTTTTTGTACTTCTAGATTGTGGTCCATGAGGAGCAGGCTTTCTCTGCTTTGTGCAGCAGCCCTACGTTTTGGCTTTCTGAATCTGTCTGTGAGAATATCCTCGTTCACGGAATCTCACATATAGATCTTTAGATTCCCTTTGAAGGTCAGTAGTGCTAGAACAATTGCGTTTTATTCTCATGAACTGCCCAGTAGTAGGAATTCCATCCTTTAGCCGGGGGGGGGGGGGGGTGGTGGCTATCCGCCTGTAGTAAGGTGTTTGCTACAGTCTCCTTGCGGTAAGTGCATGTGCTGATCTTGCCACTCTCCAAACTAATTACCAGGTCCAAAAATGAGAGTTGAGATTGATCGTACGTATGAGTTAAGCGTATATTACGCTCGTTGGCCTTAAGTTGGTCAATGAACTTGTGGAGGGTGGCAATGTCGCCTGTCCAGACAATCAGCACGTCATCAATGTACCTCAGCCATGTGTGTACGTGGCCGAGGTACATTGGGAGACAAAAAATATCCTCCTCCTCCCAGCTCCCCAGGTGGAGGCAAGCGTATGCGGGCGCCCACGCCACCCCCATCGAGGTACCCTTGATCTGTTGTTTAATTCTTGACGTTCTGTCTGAGTGAGATTATCCTGGCCTTGATGTTTCCAAAGATAACCTGAAAAGCCTGGAATCCTTGATGGTGTCACTGGGGTGAGATATTGTTTTTTTCTTCTACACAGCTGTGGGTTTAACGCATGTTAGGAATGAGGTTATTGCGTTTTTGGAAAAAATCATACAATCCATTCCTATCAACAGCACTGGAAACACATCCCCTTTTTACTGGGCAGGAGAGGCGCTTAGCTGGAAGTCACTAAACTCCAGGCTGTTCCGGCAAAACACAATTAAACCAAAATATTTTGTCCAAGGAAGGTGGGATGGTTGAGGATTCATCTGATGAGTATCATAGAAGGTATTTCATTTATATGTGCGACAGTGCGTTTTAAAACATATTTTAGCCTCCCTTGTTTAGACATCCAAGCCCAGAGACTGCTGTGAGTCCCACCATCCTGGATGTGATGTCAGCAGCCCCAGCTGTCACTCAAGTTACACTCGATAGCAGAGCTGAGTTTGCCCACTTACAAAGAAATGATGGGTTTATAATTTTTATCATAGGTGTATTTTAAATGATAGAGATAAAAGAAAAATCAGGAAAAAAAATGATACAAATGTTATAAATTGAGTTGCAGTTCAGTGAGTAAAATAAGTATTTGATCCCCAAGCAAAACATGACTTCAGGGACTTAGGGATTTTGGTCCACTCTTCTTTACAGATCTTCTCTAAATCCTTAAGGTTTCTTGGCTGTCGCTTGGCAACTCGAACTTTCAGCTCCCTTCATAAATTTTCTATAGGATTAAGGTCTGGAGACTGGCTAGGCAACTCCATGACCTTAATGTACTTCTTCTTGAGCCACTCCTTTGTTGCCTTGGCGGTATGATTTGGGTCATTGTCATGCTGGAAGACCCATCCATGACCCATAATCAGTGTTTTGGCTGAGGGAAGAGGGTTCTCATCTAAGTCCATTGGCCCCTCAATGTGGAAAAGTCGGCCTGTACCTTTTAGCAGAGAAACAGCCTCAAAGCATAATGTTTCCACCCCTGTGCTTGACTGTAGGGATGGTGTTCTTAGGGTCAAAGTCAGCATTTTTCTTCCTCCAAACACGGCGAGTCGAGTTAATGCCAAAGAGCTTAATTTTGGTCTCATCTGACCACAGCACTTTCTCCCAATCCTTCTCTTAACCATTTAGATGTTCATTGACAAACTTCAGACTGGCCTGTACATGTGTCTTCTTGAGGAGGGGTACCTTGTGGGTGCTGCAGGATTTCAATCCATGCCGGCGTATTGTGTTACCAATGGTTAATTTGGTGACTATGGTCCCAACTGCCTTGAGATCATTCACAAGTTCCTCCCGTGTAGTTGAGGGCCGATCCCTCACTTTTCTCATGATCATCCTCACCCCATGAGGCAAAACTCTTGCAATGGAGCTCCAGACCGAGGGCGATTGATGGTTATTTTATATTTCTTCCATTTGCAAATATCAGCTTATGGAATGATATTACTGATCACTCCAACAGTTGCCTCCTTCTCACCAAGCTTCTTGCTAATAGTCTTGTAGCCCATTCCAGCCTTGTGCAGGTCTAAAAATCTTGTCCCTGACGTCCTTTGACAGCTCTTTGGTCTTGCCCATGGTGGTGAGGTTTGACTCGAAGAAAGAGATTCTGTGGACAGGTGTCTTTTATACACATAACGACTTGCTGTTAGGAGCACCTTCTTACATTGACAGGACTAATCTGTGTACCACATGAGCACCTACTGTAGCCAGTCTGTGGGAGGCAGAATTATTGTTGGTTGGTAGGGGATCAGTTACTTATTTTGCTCACTGAACTTCAACTCAATTTATAACATTTGTATCGTGGTTTTTTTTCTGGATTTTTGTTTTGATAGTCTGTCTCTATCATTTAAAATACACCTATGATAAAAATTATAGACACTTCATTTCTTTGTAAGAGGGCAAACTTACAAAATCTGCAGGGGATCAAATCATTATCCCCCCCCCCCACTGTATAATATATATGGTCGTGGCCCTAAGACCGATACAGATGTGGATCACATGAACACGCGACAAGACTTACAACATGAATAGACCTGAGGTGTGGCTTTTGGTTGTCTGGTAGGTAAGCCAAGATAACTAATCAATAATTGTGGAGGAAAGTGTGCTGAGAAATGTTGTAAAAAGGGGAATGGGAGGGAGGGTATCGTGCACTGGAACCGACAGAGAGCAAGGGCGAGCGGCCAGCTTAAATACCCACCAGGCTCCTCCCGTAAATTCAGGCCACCATACTGGCCTTCTAATTTATGGTCATGGCCCTAAGACCGAGACAGATGTGGATCACCTAAACACGTGACAAGACTTACAACACAAATATACCTGAGGTGTGGCTTTTGGTCATCCGATAGGTAAGCCAAGAAAAGGGGCCAAAAATAAGCAGGTAGGGGATATAGCTTTATTGGTTCTAAGCTCATTGAGCAAGCTTGGAGAAGGCTAGAGCCATCTCCACTTGAGGGTTCTGAATATATCTGGCGAAGCAGGCGGACTTCCATCTGCCTAGCTTCTTGATCACATGGTCTGGTACTCCTTGCTGAGATGCGACTGAGGCTGCGCCAATCCGGAAGGGAAGTCCAGAATACCGCCCGGGGTCTAGGCCTAAATTGAGCAGTAGGACCCTAAGATGTTTCATAAACTGACTGCCAGTCAGGGGGTTGACCGGAAAAGGCAGTAACGGGCTGGAGACTGGCTGGCTGGGTAGGTGAGAGAGCAGACGGTCAAGGATGGTTACTGGGCACCAGGCGTTGCTGGTCCGGAAGAAGCTGATATCTACTCCGGGTCGGGTTTGTTACATTTTGGAGACTGTAAGGTGAAGGATATAATGGATTGGGAAGCAAGTCAGCAGGTGTCTGTACAGTACCTGACTACTGGTACTACCAGAGGTGAACTCGCTAGGCTGTAGGAAGCTATTGAAAGCCAGGTAGATGGCCGCCTGAATGACCAGGCTGGGCAAGAGCCAAAAGGGGGAATGTGTGAGGATTTTGGACATGCCCCTGAAGATATCGCTTGTGATGGGTAAGTGTTTGCCGCTGGTAGCGGGCTGCTGCTTCTGAATTCCGCGCAGCAAGGCTTTCACTGCATTGGCTGTGAACACAGATGGCTGTCCGGTATTCTGTAAGGACAGGAAATGCTGAATACCGGCTAGGTACAGCCTGATAGTTTTATGAGCGAGAGTCAGCTGTGTATGTCAATAAGATATGAAGGCTAGGACATGAGTGACGTCATCTGCTGTGGTTCGGGGACAAGCGGCTAGGAACCTGCTGTTGGTGTTCCAGGCCATGCGGTAAGCCTTAAGTGTGTTGCTAGACAGCGAGTGGCTTCAATCCATTGTTAGTTGAGACCAAGATGAGATCGGAGTGGATGATAGGTCGGCTCTGGATACCTGCTGGAGGAATGAGACAAAATTGAAGAGAACAATGCATCTGCTGCAGCATTGCACTTGCCAGGGATATGCTCACAGTAAATATTAAATTGGTGATGTAATGACAATTGCACCAGCCTGTGCAGGAAGTACATGACGGGGAGCGACCTGGATCTACCCTTATTAATGATGTCGGTCGTAGCCTGGTTGTCTGTGGTGAAGAGTACTGTCTGACCTGTCCACGTGTGGCCCCAGACTTGGACTGCTGCCACGATGGGGTACAGTTCGAGGATTGAGCAAAACCAGGAATCAAGCAGATTTCTGGAGGCCAGAGACCGGCAAACCAGTGGTGGCCAAAAATAGCAGCAAAGCCTGTGGAGGCTGCAGCGTCTGTGACTACTTGTGGCGACTGGGCTGATACTGAGGGAATAAACATGGATATGCCGTTCCAGTTGGTGAGGAACTCGTCCCAGATAGTTAAGTCCGCTATGGCTGCTGGGTCTAGTCTGAGGGCTTGGTCGGGGTCCTGTACTCAGGCGAGAAAGACCAAGGGCCGTGAGATGAACGACCGCCCCTGCGGAATAATCCTCATCGCAACATTGAGCATGCCTACCAAGGACTGCAGCTGTCTATTAGTACAGCCCTGTGACCGGGGTAAAATCGTGAATGACCGACCTAACATGGGCTAGTTTGTCAGCAGGCAGGCTAGCCTGCATAGCCTGCGTGTCCTAGACAATGACCAAGAAGGTGATGGAATGTGTTGGGCCTTCCACTTTGTGTTCTGCTATAGGCACATTGAGATTGTTGAAGACCACTCTTAGCCTGTCTAGATCTAGTGGGGGGTATGTCTGGCTGTTCAATGAGCAGAAAGTCGTCGAGATAATGGATAACCTTGTGGCACTGGGCCTGGTGTGATAGGATCCAAGTGATGGACTGGGCAAAAACGTCAAACAGCCACAGCCAAAGGTCAGCTTGGTGGCAAAATAGTAAGAATCCCTCCACTTAATGTGATTCCACCGCCAGAGGGATGGTTCGATAGGCAGGAGCTTGAAGGCATCTGCGATATCCGCTTTGGATAGCCTGGATGGCCTTGTCGACTGACGTGTACTTGAGAGAAAATTCCTCGGAAGGGATCAGGGAGTTCAAACTAGGGATATGTGAGAAATGAGGCACAGACAAGTCGTAAACTAATTGGAGTTTATTTGTGAACTTGCCTTTGACAAGCCCAATAGGGCTGACTCTCCAAATCTGGAAAGATGACTGTGAGAAGGGGCCAATGATGAACCCTTTATCTAACTCCGTCTGTATTAGGGTGTCTAAGGCCTGAGCATCGGTGGCCGCTGACTGTAGGTTCTTGCACTTGTGAGTGGAGAGGGGTAAGGTGATGAAGCCTGTGTGGAATCCTGCCATAAAGCCGTGTAGCAGGAATACTGCCAGTGAATGGGTGGGGTGTGCAGAGAGGTAGAAGCTTAGCCACAGGACATCCACCCGGCTTACTCAGGTTTTGTTAAGCTGCTTCAGACGAAAAGTGGACTTTGGGTGACCCTTGTGGCATGAAGTACAGACGTGCAGTAGGCGGCACTGGCTGAAGGAGCACCCGTCTTGGTTGAAGTTGTTGCATATCGCCACGCCCCCCACTGAAAAGACTGGTCGTCCCAACTTGTCTACCTGTTGCTGTTGTGGTGGGCCTAACAGGCCCTGGATGTAGCCGGAGGTGGAAGGGAAGCTGGAGGTGGAAGGGAAATTGACGGGGCGTCTTGTGGCTGCCTCAGAGCACCAATGTGCTGTGTGGGTGGAAGATTGGCAAATCGCACAGAGTGGGGAACGAAGACCAGCAAAGTGGCGACAGAATAGTTCCATGTCTGTGCCGCTCCAGTCAGTACTGATTTCGAACTGGGCGCGTCTTGTTACTGCTTTGGCTGAGAACGACCGATGGTAGTCGTAGAAGGCAAAGCCACCATTTTTGGAAGCAAGATCTAACACTGCATGGAGGTATAAGTCCAGCTCCTCCCTCCAGCTGGGGGAGGCTGTACTAAGGATGTCCCTGAACATCCCGACGGCCAGGAGCGAACTCGGTGGGTGACAGCTTACGACTGAGCCTGGGGTCTTTCAACTTGACAACTACTGAGAGGTCCCCCCCGGCGTAGGATTTGTTGTCAGCTAAGTCGTGGGCTGAGATGAGCAGGGATGCGGAATTGACGTCTTTTCCCTTTAGTATATCCTTCCTGACGCTGGCCGGGACAAGATGAGCGGGGAAGACAATAGGTGTAGAGCCTGGTGTACCTGCAGATGGAGAAGCTGTTATCGGAAACCAAGACCGGATCAGGGAGGGCGGTGGGTGGGCGAACTTCCAAAAGGGTTACTCTGGTCTGGACGTCCAAAACTGTTGCGGTTAAGGAGGAGATCAAAGAATTCAGCTGGGAAATTGCCCTGGAGATGGATTGCAGGGATACCTGTTGGGTGCTGGGCCCGAATGTAGCTGGAGGCAGGAAGAGGAGCCTGAAAAGCTCTGCCTTCCTGGCCATGGCGGGAAAGGGAATATCTCTGCGTCTCAGCTCAAGGGAATATCTCTGCGTCTCAGCTCAGAAATGAGCTTGGGGATGGTCAATCCCCTGAGGGACTGTACGCTGCCACACTCTGAGCCCACGGAGGGTGACAGAGGGGCAGGTGTGGGGTCCTCGCTGCCAGCCCGTGACATGGCTCCGGCTAGAAGACAAAAGGGGCGGGGGATGCTCAAGTTTAAGAAGAGACATAGCCGTAGGATAGAGAGCGGAGTGGTAAAGAGAAAACTCGGAAGAGGAGGAAAATAGAGAAGTACAGGAAAAGGAATGATAGGTGTAGACAGGAGCTGACAGTGTTCTGTTGTGGCAGAACTGTGTAGAGTGAAAATTTAGAAAACTCAGAAGAGTGCGAGGTGACCGAGGTGGGCCAGGAGGTGACTGGCCAGATAACCGATAGCTCCGGTGCCTGTTTGTGGCGAGCACAAAACCTAAAGACCAGATCCCTAGGGTGTATTGGGGTGAGAAGATGAAGTCTGGTACGGCCTAAGTAGGAACATTGCGATCTGTAGTGGGTGACATAGGCTCAGCCTGCACTGCCAGCAAGGCTACTGTTAAGCGACCTGCGAGGTGAAGGGCGTCCTTCGAAAATAGAGTGTCATGTACAGACATATGTGACAGAAACTAACACCTGAAGAGTATGTCCAATGATGTATGTGAAGTAACAATATAGTGAAAGGGTGCTGCAGAGTGATGTGGTGGAGAAACCCGTGAACTACCCACCTGACTGACACTCTAGTAGCGAGGTCCTGGTTAGGATCGAACTCGTTCGACTGGGAATACCTGTAGTAGGGGTGACATAAGTGCGGCAAGAGATTTTTTTCCAACTCGCCCTTTTACATAGTTACATAGTTAGTCAGGTTGAAAAAAGACACAAGTCCATCCAGTTCAACCTTAAAAACAATAAATAAATAAATAATAAATAATAATAAATATAATAATAAATAAAAAATATCGTACAATCCAATATACCCAATTTTATACTCACAGTTGATCCAGAGGAAGGCAAAAAACCCCAACAGAGCATGATCCAATTTGCTACAGCAGGGGAAATAATTCCTTCCTGATCCCCCAAGAGGCAATCAGATTTTCCCTGGATCAACTTTACCTATAAATGTCAGTACCCAGTTATATTATGTATATTTAGCAAAGAATCCAGACCTTTCTTAAAGCAATCTAATGAGCTGGCCAGAACCACCTCTGGAGGGAATCATTTTGACAGCTCTTACTGTGAAGAAATCTTTCCGTATTTGGAGATGAAATCTCTTTTCCTCTAGACGTAAAGAGTGCCCCCATGTCCTCTGTGATGACCGTAAAGTGAATAACTCAACACCAAGTTCACTATATGGACTGCTTATATATTTGAACATGGTGATCATATCCCCCCTTATTCTCCTCTTCTCAAAAGTGAATAAATTCAGTTCCTCTAATCTTTCCTCATAGCTGAGCTCCTCTATGACTCTTATCAGTTTGGTTGCCCTTCTCTGCACTTTCTCCAGTTCCCCGATATCCTTTTTGAGAACTGGTGCCCAAAACTGAACTGCATATTCCAGATGAGGTCTCTAATGGTTTGTACAGGGGGGCAAAATGATATCTCCCTGGAGTCCATACCTCTCCTAATACAAGAAAGGACTTTGCTCGCTTTGGAAACTGCAGCTTGGCATTGCATGTTATTATTGAGCTTATGATCGACCAAAACCCCCCCCCATATCCTTCTCCACCACGGATTCCCCCAGTTGTACTCCCCCTAGTATGTATGATGCATATTCTTAGACCCCAAGTGCACAACTTTACATTTATCAACATTAAACCTCATCTGCCACATAGACACCCAATTAGACAGTGCATTGAGGTCGGCTTGTACATTGGAGACATCCTGTAAGGACGTTATTCCACTGCATAGCTTGGTGTCATCTGCAAAGACAGAAATGGTACTTTTAATCCCAGACCCAATATCATTTATAAAGATGCCCTTTGTGTACGACTGGCCCTGGTGAAGATGCAATGATTGCGTTTTTTGGGGGTTTTTTTGTTTTTTTTTTTACCTGGGAAATAACGTCCAACCTGGTACAGGATAGCTCTGAGGAAGAGGGGACATTCCCCTCGAAACGCGTTAGCGGATTGCAGCGTCTGTGCGTTCCTCCGCGACCCCTGGAAGGTTCTGCTCATTCCAAATCGCAGACTGTATACCGGTGCGATTTTATGTTGTGCCTCCTCCACCAATCGCCTGTGAGTTATTTCCTTTATTATTTTTTATCAAATAAATGTTTTAAAAGTTAATGCACTAGGCTGGTGCGCTTTTGTCTTCTTTTTATTTCGTATTTCGTATTTCTGGTACAGGATGGCACCTGAACTTGACTGACCTGAGGGAGAAAGAGGAAAATAATGAGTGGCTCGTATGAATGCCGCTGGAGACGAGTGGCCGATTAAGTGCCACTAAAATGAAGTGTGGCTGTGTGAGTGCCACTAAGTGTGCTTGCAGCAATTTGCAAGAAGTTAGGTTGCTTGCAGCGTTTGCAAGGAGTTTTAGGCTGTGAAGCATGTTTGTGGTGTAGCGAATGGGTAACTGCTGAGATGCGAGTACTTGCAGCGATTGCAAGGAGTGTATGCTGAGAAGCCTGTTTGTAGCGAATGCAATGGGTACATGCTGAGATACGAGTTTTGCGGCGATTGCTGATGCGTATTCTTGCAATGGTTTCAACAAAGGTAACCTACTGATTGGCGAAAAAAAAAAGGATAGCAGAAATAGTGTGTGTGTAGGAACAAATACGTAACGAATCGTAGATTTATGATAGGGAGTGTAACGAGTGGAGTGTGGAATACTCACGATGCAAACCGCTGTGCCGCCGATGCGGCTAGGTTCGGTTTGGAGTGTGGTGCATGTAGCTGCTGATACGATCCGAATCGGTCAGAACAACGATGTAAATAACGAATCGTAGGGTGTGGCACGGACCGCCACGAATCGGTGCGTGGGGTGCGAGTGATGCGAAGCGTTGTGCCGCTGGTGCGACTAGGTTCGGTTTGGAGTGTGGTGCATGTGGCTTCTGACACTATCCAAATCAGTCAGAACAGTGATGTGAAAACAAATCATAGGGTAAGGTATGAACCGCTACGAATCGGTGCGTGGGATGTGAGTGATGCGAACCATTGTGCCGCTGGTGCGACTAGGTTCGGCTTGGAGTGTGATGCATGATCCGAATCAGTTAGCACAATTATATGAATAACAAAGGTAGGGTACGGTACGAACCACTACGATCGGTGCGTGGGATGCGAGTGAAGCGAAGGGTTTTGTGCCGCCAAGGCGACTTATGCAGCGTACACACGACCGGACTTTTCGACCGGACTGGTCCAACGGAACGAGTCCGGCGGACAATCCGATCGTGTGTGGGCTTCATCGGACCTTCAGCTGACTTTTCCAGTCGAAAATCTGACAGACATTAGATTTGGAACATGCTTCAAATCTTTCCGACGGACTTGAGTCCGGTCGAAAAATCCGCTCGTCTGTATGCTAGTCCGACGGACGAAAACCCACGCTAGGGCAGCTATTGGCTACTGGCTATCAACTTCCTTATTTTAGTCCGGTGTACGTCATCACGTACAAATCCGTCGGACTTTGGTGCGATGGTGTGTAGGCAAGTCCGTTCGTTCAAAAGTCCGTCGGAAGTCCGTCAAAAGTCTGATGAAAGTCCGCCGGAATGGCCATCGGACTTTTGAAACGGAAAAGTCCGCTCGTGTGTACGCGGCCTTAGGCTCCCGGCGTGATGCGTATGGCATGAGTGATATGGACCGGTGAGTGAGACAACGAATCGTTAGTAGGCTATGGGGGTGAGCGGTCTGAATTGGTGCGGGATGTGTCCGATGTGAACCGTAGTGCTGCTGATGCGACTAGGTACGAATCGGACTGTGGTAAGTGTGCCACGCATCCGTTGTGAATCAGAGAAGAAACGGGGAAGGGCCTGTGACTACTGTGTACTGGAGGCCTACGAACGATTCCTAAGCTCCAAGGTAGAACCAAACAAGGGATGGGGAACAAAACGAGAAACAAGCTGGTTGAACGTGATACGACGAGGGGGGTAACGAATCCTACTTGTGATAGCGAGCAACTGCAACGTGCTGTATTCAGAACAAAAGACTCACGAACACGCAGTGAGCTGAAGAGTCAGCCTGGTGACGCAACGAATTGCGCACTGGAACCGACAGAGATCAAGGGCGAGCGGCCAACTTAAATACCCACAGGGCTCCTCCCATAAATTCAGGCCTCCATACTGGCCTTCTAATATATATGTATAATTTTTTTTATTTTTTTTTAAATCTATCCTGGATAGCTGGGTTCAGCCCATCAAAGCAGTAAGTAAAGTAGTATGCAAGTATGCAGAGCAGTGCAGGGAAGCGGCTGCAATATATTACTGCTACTTTTTCTGGTGCTGCTCCCCGCGCTTCTCTTTGTTCCTGTGTAACATACCGGTTGTTTGGGAGATATGGGAGAGGAGGACTGCGGGGGAGTAGTGCAAGAAAAAGTAGCAGAAATATCTTGCAGCCGCTTCCCTTCACCACTCCGCACATAAGCAGGGGAAGCACTTTTGAGGAGGGTCAGCATGGTAGGGATGCGATCCTCGTGTCACATGGCCAAAATCGAAGGGTAGATTATGATGGACAGGCTGTCAGCCCTCCACTGTCTACAACCTTCTCCTTCTTTCCTCCTCCTCATTCATTAAATGGTAATGTATTGAAGTTAGGGGAGGGGCGAAGCGGCTGGGCCAGCAGGCATTAATTAGACACTCCCAGAAGAAGATAAGGCTGTGATGTGCAAGGAGGAAGGGCGCTGTGCTGGGGAATGGACTTTACTTAGGAGGTCAAATTTTGGTAGTGAGTTAGAAATCACAATGATGGAAATTTGCTGCAAGTAAGAAGTTTAAATACTTGGTTTTTCTGTGCTTTTACTTGCAATTATTTAGGTTGATGATGGGGGGGGGGGGGGGCCTCTTTAACCATTTGCCTACCAGGGCAATTTTTTTTATTTTTTTGCACATGTAGCAATATGACTACAATTGCAACAAACAGCTATTCCCTGCCCTATCTGTATACCATGTTATCCCTCTAGTGCCCAGCGTTATCAAACTGACATCATATTGTGAGCCCAACCAAAGGGATTGTGGGATTGGTAGTTCCAGCATGACTATGCATCCGGACTACATATCCCAGGGATCTTTGCTACCACCAGGGAGATTGCTGGGAAGAACTATGAAAGGAACCAGAGAACCCGCCTCTCGCTTTCTTCCTCCGGGAACCTCGTGTGTGAAGGACCTCTCCACGCAGGGAGAGTGAGGTGGTGGCCCACCACGCGGTCCACAGCATTCCTACCTGACAGAGAAGGGATTCAGCGCTGCCTGCTGTTCACCGGACATCCGATCAGCACCATCTCGGCAGTGCAGCTACCCACGCTTTGTGCTCCATAATGGGGGATTATCACAAGCGGATCTGCAGCCAGAATGTCCATTCGGGAGTCGCTAGCTGGAAGGCGTTGAATCGGCCTGGTCGTTGGTGAGAGGGCCATCGCCCATCTTTGAAAACCTTTCCTTTGTTTCATTGGGACACTGTGCACAGACATCTTTACCTTGGGAACACGTCACTGTACCTTTATGTGAACACTGTACATAATTCTCTTTAGCTACAGTCATCACAAGATATACTATCACTCTGTTACTACACCCTATTGGATACAATTAATGAGCTCCAACTGTCGATGAAGACCATCAGATCTGCAACGGGGACATTCTGTCATTGCTACTTAAAGAGCCCATACACCAGGGATCTGCAATTAGCGGACCTCCAGCTGTTGCAAAACTACAAGTCCCATCATGCCTCTGGGTGTCATGCTTGTGGCTGTCAGAGTCTTGCTATGCCTCATGGGAATTGTAGTTCTGCAACAGCTGGAGGTCCGCTAATTGCATATCCCTGCCATACACCATCCATGTTTTGCTGTAATCTCTCATTAGGATCAAAGGTTAAACATGCTGCTTAACTTGTTTATCCTCTCAGGTTATGTCCAAGGGGTATTCTACTGTACATAGGTGTATATAATATTCTGTTGTTGCCTTCCGTCTCAAATGACATTTCTTAAGTAGTCATTCGGGTGAGTTTGTGCTGTTGACCCAAACTCAGCTGAACCATTACCTCTTTTTACAACCAGACCTTAAATGAAGTATTCCAGTAAACGTTAATAGAATATAAACGCATTGAGTGTTGTCTTATTACGTAAAGGTGTTGCAATGATGTCTGAACCCAGAGTGTCAGGTGGGTTGGAAGGTCCACAGGGTCAGGGTGATGCAGATGAGCAGGTAAATCCAAGCAGTCCCCAAGGGGGCCATGCTACACACACATACACGAAAAAAATCTGATTTTTTTGCTAGAAGGTACTGTAACCTCACCCAAAAAGTATATACCGTATTTATCGGCGTATAACACGCACTTTTTTCCCCTTAAAATCAGGGGAAAATCGCGGGTGCGTGTTATACGCCGATCCCCTGCGATCCTGACCTGTCAGAATTTAAAAATCGCTGACCGCGATTTGAAAATGGCGCCGCCGGCGCCGAAATACGCAGTGCAGGTCCTCGGCTCTTCTCGGCGGCTTTCGGTTTCACTCGAGCGCCGCCCGAACCTAGCCGAGTATACTCGGCTAGTTTCGGATAGCTCCGCTCGCCGTCCGAGTGAAACTGAAAGTAAACGAGAGCCGCCGAGAAGAGCCGAGGACCGGCTCTGTGTATTTCGGCGCCGGCGGCGCCATTTTCAAATCGCGGTCGGCGATTTTGAAGCTCACAGGCTTCAGCAAGGCTGGACTGGGGCATAGCTGGACTGGACACTGGGGAAGGCTGCACTGACATGGCTGCACTGACATGGCTGCACTGACAAGGCTGCACTAGCAAGGCTGCACTGACATGGCTGCACTGACATGGCTGCACTAGCAAGGCTGCACTGACATGGCTGCACTAGCAAGGCTGCACTGACAAGGCTGCACTGACATGGCTGCACTGACATGGCTGCACTGGGGAAGGCTGCACTGACATGGCTGCACTGGCAAGGCTGCACTGACATGGCTGCACTGACAAGGCTGCACTGACAAGGCTGCACTGACATGGCTGCACTGACAAGGCTGCACTGACAAGGCTGCACTGACATGGCTGCACTGACATGGCTGCACTGACAAGGCTGCACTGACAAGGCTGGACTGGGGCAAGGCTGCACTGAGAAGGCTGCAATGAAGGGCATTTAAATGTAAGTTTTTTTCCCTTCAACTTCCCTCCTAAAAGTTTTTTTTCCTTAAAATTCCCTCCTAAATTGAGGTGCGTGTTATACGCCGGTGCGTGTTATACGCCGATAAATACGGTATTTTATGAAAGCAGAGACCCTGGAGCATTGGTATGTGCCACCTATTGCATTAGAGTGTGCACCCCAGAGCACAAACACACATGAGTGTATACCAGCAGAGCAGTGGACGGTGTCCATAGAGCAAAGTTTGGTGTCAGTAAGGCAGTGCACGGTGTCAGTAGTTGTTTTTATTTTTATTATAATTTTTTTTTTTTTTTTACATTATTGTTTTTTATTAATCTTTTTTACAAATTTTTAGGAGCCCCAGTATGGGGTTTTTGTGAAATAGGAAGGGTCTAAACCAGGGGTAGGCAACCTTTCAGAGATTGAGATCTACCTGTGACAACATGGAGATGATGGGGGGTGGGGCGGTGTCTACCATGCAGTGGTTTTAAAAAACAAAAATGCCGGTTCCCTTCTACGCATGCGCAAAGCATGCTGCTCTTTCTGAATGGCCCGGCGGCGGGGGAAGGAGGAGGAGGGGGGCCAACTTCTGAGTAATCTCGCCGAGGTAAAATCTCTTGGAAGTGGGGATGGGTACCTGTCAAAAACAGGTACCCACTCCCCCTCCCCCCCTGAAAGGTGCCAAATGTGTGTGTGGAGTGGAACACCTCTTTAACTTTTATTTATTTTAGCTCTCTTTTATATTTATTTATTTTTTATGTTATTTCTTATCTATTGAATCTTATTTATTGACCATTAAATGGACAACAAATGTCTACAAAAAGCTTAATGTGGGTAAAGGTATAAGTAATAGGATTTTTTTTCTTTTAAGTTTTGGATACAGTGGAGAGGGATTTGAACCCCTGTCAGTTTTTATTGCTGTCCGTTTCCCCCTTAGGGAGATTCACCCTCTCTATTTGTCCTGTTTACCATTCCCGGGAAGTGGTGATTTTGAGACATTACAACATGTTTACTTATGTGAATTGGTATCGTTCTCAGTTATCCCCCCACCCCTTCCCGGTTTAGTGCTAGTTAGTTCAGCTTTAGCTATACCCCTGGACCATGCATCTCAAACTGGCGGCCCTCCAGCTGTTGCGAAACTACAAGTCCCATCAAGCCTCTGCCTGTGGGAGTCCTGCTTGTAAAGGTCAGCCTTGCAATGGCTCATGGGACTTGTAGTTTTGCAACAGCTGGAGGTTTACAGTTTACTTCAGCCCTGGAAAATTTGACCCCCTTCCTGACCAGAGCACTTTTTGTGATTCGGCACTGCGCCGCTTTAGCTGACAATTGCACGGTCGCGCGTACACCAAAACAAAATTGACGTCCTTTTTTTCCCCCCACAATTAATGCTTTATTTTGGTGGTATTTGATCACCTCTGCGGTTTTTATTTTTTGCGCTACAAACAAAAAAAGAGCGACAATTTTGGAAAAAAAAAAACATTATTTTTTACTTTTAGCTATAATAAATATCCCCAAAAAATATATAAAAAAACAAATTTTTTCCTCAGTTTACGTCGATATGTTTTCTTCTACGTATTTTTGGTAACAAAAAAAAAATCGCAATAAGCGTTTATTGATTGGTTTGCGCAAAAGTTATAGCGTCTACAAAATAGGGGATAGTTTTATGGCATTTTTATTCTTCTTTTTTTTTATTAGTATCGGCGATTTTTATCGGGACTGCGACATCATGGCGGACAAATTGGACACTTTTGACACTATTTTGGGACCATTGTCATTTATACAGCGATCAGTGCTATAAAAATGCATTGATTACTGTGTAAATGACACTGGCAGGGAAGGGGTTAACCACTTGCCGTCCGCCTCACGCCTATATACGTGAGCAGAGCGGCACGGGCAGGCAAAATCACGTACCTGAAACGTGATTGCCTTCCCGCGGGTGGGGGGTCCGATCGGACCCCCCCCCCCGGTGCCATCGGCGGTCGGCATTTGGTTGGGAGCGATGACAGACGAGGGGGAGGCCATCCGATCGTGGCCCCCCCCTCGCGATCCCTCCCAGCCAATGAGAAACATCCCCTGCCTCTGTATAGTACACAGAGGCAGAGGATGTGATGTCATCTCTCCTCGGCTGTCAGTTTCCGTTCCAGCGCCGAGGAGAGATGACATGTAAGTGCACCAACACTCACACACAACACAGTAGAACATGCCAGGCATACATTACACCCCCGATCGCCCCCCGATCCCCCCCCAATCACCCCCCCCCCTGTCACAAACTGACACCAAGCAGGTTTTTTTTTTTTTTTTTCTTGATTACTGCATAGTGTCAGTTTGTGACAGTTAGCAGTGGTGGGACAGTTAGTATTACCCCCCTGTAGGTCTAGGGTACCCCCCTTACCCCCCTAATAAAGTTTTAACCCCTTGATCACCCCCCCTCACCAGTGTCGCTAAGCGATCATTTTTCTGATCGCTGTATTAGTGTCGCTGGTGACGCTAGTTAGGGACGTAAATATTTAGGTTCGCCGTCAGCGTTTTATAGCGTCGGGGACCCCCATATACTATCTAATAAATGTTTTAACCCCTTGATTGCCCCCTAGTTAACCCTTTCACCACTGATCACCGTATAACCGTTACGGGTGACGCTGGTTAGTTCGTTTATTTTTTATAGTGTCAGGGCACCCGCCGTTTATTACCGAATAAAGGTTTAGCCCCCTGTACGTCTAGGGTACCCCCCTTACCCCCCTAATAAAGTTTTAACCCCTTGATCACCCCCTGTCGCCAGTGTCGCTAAGCGATCATTTTTCTGATCGCTGTATTAGTGTCGCTGATGACGCTAGTTAGGGACGTAAATATTTAGGTTCGCCGTCAGTGTTTTATAGCGACAGGGACCCCCATATACTATCTAATAAATGTTTTAACCCCTTGATGGCCCCTAGTTAACCCTTTCACCACTGATCACCGTATAACTGTTACGGGTGACGCTGGTTAGTTCGTTTATTTTTTATAGTGTCAGGGCACCCGCCGTTTATTACCGAATAAAGGTTTAGCCCCCTGATCGCCCGGCGGTGATATGCGTCGCCCTAGGCAGCGTCAGATTAGCGCCAGTACCGCGAACACCCACGCACGCACCGTACACGCACCGTACACCTCCCTTAGTGGTATAGTATCTGAACGCATCAATATCTGATCCGATCAGATCTATACTAGCGTCCCCAGCAGTTTAGGGTTCCCAAAAACGCAGTGTTAGCGGGATCAGCCCAGATACCTGCTAGCACCTGCGTTTTTCCCCTCCGCCCGGCCCAGCCCAGTCCAGCCCACCCAAGTGCAGTATCGATCGATCACTGACACTTTTCTTTGTAGCGTTTTGGTGAACTGGCAAGCACCAGCGGCGTAGTACACCCCGGTCGTAGTCAAACCAGCACTGCAGTAACACTTGGTGAATGTTTTGAACGCTACCATGCACTAGTTGAGTATTAGCGTAGGGTACAGCATTGCACATACTAGGCACACTTTCACAGGGTCTCCCAAGATGCCATCGCATTTTGAGAGACCCGAACCTGGAACCGGTTACAGTTATAAAAGTTACAGTTACAAAAAAAAAGTGTAAAAAAAAAAAAAAACACAAACAAAAATAAAAAAAAATAGTTGTCGTTTTATTGTTCTCTCTCTCTCTATTCTCTCTCTATTGTTCTGCTCTTTTTTACTGTATTCTATTCTGCAATGTTTTATTGTTATTGTTATTGTTATTATGTTTTATCATGTTTGTTTTTCAGGTATGTAATTATTTATACTTTACCGTTTACTGTGCTTTATTGTTAACCATTTTTTTGTCTTCAGGTATGCCATTCACGACTTTGAGTGGTTATACCAGAATGATGCCTGCAGGTTTAGGTATCATCTTGGTATCATTCTTTTTAGCCAGCGGTCGGCTTTCATGTAAAAGCAATCCTAGCGGCTAATTAGCCTCTAGACTGCTTTTACAAGCAGTGGGAGGGAATGCCCCCCCCCCCACCGTCTTCCGTGTTTTTCTCTGGCTCTCCTGTCTCAACAGGGAACCTGAGAATGCAGCCGGTGATTCAGCCAGCTGACCATAGAGCTGATCAGAGACCAGAGTGGCTCCAAACATCTCTATGGCCTAAGAAACCGGAAGCTACAAGCATTTCATGACTTAGATTTCGCCGGATGTAAATAGCGCCATTGGGAAATTGGGGAAGCATTTTATCACACCGATCTTGGTGTGGTCAGATGCTTTGAGGGCAGAGGAGAGATCTAGGGTCTAATAGACCCCAATTTTTTCAAAAAAGAGTACCTGTCACTACCTATTGCTATCATAGGGGATATTTACATTCCCTGAGATAACAATAAAAATGATTTAAAAGAAAAAAAATGAAAGGAACAGTTTAAAAATAAGATAAAAAAGCAAAAAAAATAAAGAAAAAAAATAAAGAAAAAAAAAGCACCCCTGTCGCCCCCTGCTCTCGCGCTAAGGCGAACGCAAGCGGCGGTCTGGCGTCAAACGTAAACAGCAATTGCACCATGCATGTGAGGTATCACCGCGAAGGTCAGATCGAGGGCAGTAAGTTTAGCAGTAGACCTCCTCTGTAAATCTAAAGTGGTAACCTGTAAAGGCTTTTAAAGGCTTTTAAAAATGTAGTAATTTTGTTGCCACTGCACGTTTGTGCGCAATTTTAAAGCATGTCATGTTTGGTATCCATGTACTCGGCCTAAGATCATCTTTTTTATTTCATCAAACATTTGGGCAATATAGTGTGTTTTAGTGCATTAAAATTTAAAAAAAGTGTGTTTTTTCCCCAA
The DNA here is from genome assembly GCA_037952925.1 of Lithobates clamitans. Lineage (NCBI taxonomy): Eukaryota > Metazoa > Chordata > Amphibia > Anura > Ranidae > Lithobates > Lithobates clamitans. The sequence goes on along the minus strand of JBBGZY010001332.1, from coordinate 477,036 downwards.
AAAATGCGTTTGAAAATCGCTGCGCAAATACTGTGTGAAAAAAAAAAAATGAAACACCCACCATTTTAATCTGTAGGGCAATTGCTTTAAAATAATATATAATGTTTGGGGGTTCAAAGTAATTTTCTTGCAAAAAAAAATAATTTTTTCATGTAATCAAAAAGTGTCAGAAAGGGCTTTGTCTTCAAGTGGTTAGAAGAGTGGGTGATGTGTGACATAAGCTTCTAGATGTTGTGCATAAAATGCCAGGACAGTTCAAACCCCCCCCAAATGACCCCATTTTGGAAAGTAGACACCCCAAGCTATTTGCTGAGAGGCATGTCGAGTCCATGGAATATTTTATATTGTGACACAAGTTGCGGGAAAGAGACAATTTTTTTTTTTTTTTTTTGCACAAAGTTGTCATTAAATGTTATATTGCTCAAACATGCCATGGAAATATGTGAAATTACACCCCAAAATACATTCTGCTGCTTCTCCTGAGTACGGGGATACCACATGTGTGGGACTTTTTGGGAGCCTAGCCGCGCACGGGACCCCGAAAACCAAGCACCGCCTTCAGGCTTTCTAAGGCCGTAAATTTTTGATTTCACTCTTCACTGCCTATCACAGTTTCGGAGGCCATGGAATGCCCAGGTGGCACAAACCCCCCCCCCCCAAATTACCCCATTTTGGAAAGTAGACACCCCAAGCTATTTGCTGAGAGGTATAGTGAGTATTTTGCAGACCTCACTTTTTGTCACAAAGTTTTGAAAATTGAAAAAAGAAAAAAAAAAATTTTTTTTCTGGTCTTTCTTCATTTTCAAAAACAAATGAGAGCTGCATGCAAAATACTCACCATGCCTCTCAGCAAATAGCTTGGGGTGTCTACTTTCCAAAATGGGGTCATTTGGGGGGGGTTTGTGCCATCTTGGCATTTTATGGCCTTCAAAACTGTGATAGGTAGTGAGGAGTAAAATCAAAAATGTATGCCCTTAGAAATCCTGAAGGCGGTGCTTGGTTTTCGGGGTCCCGTACGCGGCTAGGCTCCCAAAAAGTGCCACACATGTGGTATCCCCGTACTCAGGAGAAGCAGCTGAATGTATTTTGGGGTGCAATTCCACATATGCCCATGGCTTGTGTGAGCAATATATCATTTAGTGACAACTTTTTGTAATTTTTTTTTTTTTTTTGTCATTATTCAATCACTTGGGACAAAAAAAATAAATATTCAATGGGCTCAACATGCCTCTCAGCAATTTCCTTGGGGTGTCTACTTTCCAAAATGGGGTCATTTGGGGGGGTTTTGTACTGCCCTGCCATTTTAGCACCTCAAGAAATGACATAGGCAGTCAGAAACTAAAAGCTGTGTAAATTCCAGAAAATGTACCCTGGTTTGTAGACGCTATAACTTTTGCGCAAACCAATAAATATACGCTTATTGACATTTTTTTTACCAAAGACATGTGGCCGAATACATTTTGGCCTAAATGTATGACTAAAATTTAGTTTATTGGATTTTTTTTATAACAAAAAGTAGAAAATATCATTTTTTTTCAAAATTTTCAGTCTTTTTCCGTTTATAGCGCAAAAAATAAAAACGGCAGAGGTGATCAAATATCATCAAAAGAAAGCTCTATTTGTGGGAAGAAAAGGACGCAAATTTCGTTTGGGTACAGCATTGCATGACCGCGCAATTAGCAGTTAAAGCGACGCAGTGCCGAATTGTAAAAAGTGCTCTGGCCAGGAAGGGGGTAAATCCTTCCGGGGCTGAAGTGGTTAAACACTAGGGTGGGGGGATCAAGGGGTAAAGTGTGTCCTAGGGAGTGATTCTAACTGTAGGGGGGATTGTCTCACTAGAACATGACAGCGATCACTGCTCCCGATGACATGTTGCTAGGCAGAACAGGGAAAATGCCTTGTTTACATAGGAATCTCCCCATTCTGCCGCTCCGTGACACGATCGCAGGACCCGCGGGCACGGTCACGGAGTATGCGGTGGGCGCATGCGCACCCCGGCGGCGCACATGCGCCCACAATATCGCGATTTAAAGGGGACGTACCTGTACGCCCGTTTCCCAGCCGTGCCATTGTAGGTGACGTACATCGTCGTGCGCTGCTCGGCATGTGGTTAAGACCCCCACCTTAGACTCCTCCCATTTCTTCCATCCCCCCTCTGTCACTGTTAGTATTGTACAGAGACAGGGCTTAGGAAAGACATCGTCATCTTACACTTCTAAGCACTGGAAAAACATCTTCTGTACTGCAATTAGCTGAAATAAAATAGTTTCCACTTCAACTTCTGAGTCTTATCGAGGCCGCGTTCACATCTGGTGTTTTGGGAGCCCGGGCAGAATAGCATCGATCTTTGCCCGCGATCCGCAAATTGCACTGCAAACATGGGAAAACGCACTGCGTGCCCCTCGGACGCCATTCATTTTCAATGACACCCAAACGCGGCGCGGTTTTGCCGCGATCATCGTCCTGCCCAAAAGATGCTCCTGCTTTTTTTTGGGGGACAAGCTTCACACGTTGCGGTTTGACATTCATGGCAAAACCATAACGCATGTAGGTGCCATCGAAAAAACTAATGGCGACCAAACACGCGTGGTGCGTTTTGCCATTGTTGCAGTGCAAAATTGCGATCGTGGGCAAAATCGCTGATTCTTCCAAAGATCCCAAAAGGCCCGATGTGAACGAAGAGTAATGCCCCGTACACACGGTCGGATTTTCCGATGGAAAATGTCCGGTCGGAGCGTGTTGTCGAAAATTCCGACCATGTGTGGGCTCCATCGGACATTTTCCATCGGATTTTCCGACACACAGAGTTTGAGAGCAGGCTATAAAATTTTCCGACAACAAAATCTTGTTGTCGGAAATTCCGATCATGTGTACTCAAATCCGACGGACAAAGTGCCACGCATGCTCAGAATAAATAAAGAGATGAAAGCTATTGGCCACTGCCCCGTTTATAGTCCCGACGTATGTGTTTTACGTCACCGCGTTCAGAACGATCGGATTTTCCGACAACTTTGTGTGATCGTGTGTATGCAAGACAAGTTTGAGCCAACATCCGTCTGAAAAAATCCATGGATTTTGTTGTCGGAATGTCCGATCAATGTCTGACCGTGTGTACAGGGCAGTAGGCTCAGGCCGGATGGTTGTCTTGTTGGCGGGTGACCATACTGTACGGACAGACCCTCCAAATTGAAAAAACTGGAAAATTGTATCAAATACCATCATTTTTCTTTCCCGGCACCAATCTATGGCAGCATACACGGTGTAGGAGTTAGGGGGTCGCCCGGTTATCGGTTCGGCCGATATTCACTTTTTTTTGAAGCATCGTTATCGGTCACAAAACCTGCCGATATTGCTTCAAGTGGTTGTAGCAGGTTGATGCCTGCAGCTGTAGGCATCACCCCGGTACCGTTCTTTAGAGCAGACGGTCGGCTTTTTAGTAATGACAAATGATGTGGCTCAGCAGCCAATCAGCTGTTATGTACAAGCAGCGGGAGGGGACGTCCCTGTCCCCCCTCCCGCCACCTTCCACCGCACACCCGGGCTCTCCCGTCCCACCGGGAGAACCGAGCCACCAGCTGGCACGTCTGCCGGCTGGCCGAAGACCCCGAACAAAACCGATGATTCGTTCGTCTCTGATCTAGTAACCCAGAAATGACGTCATGATATCACTTCCGGATCGCTGGCATCTTAAAGGCGCCAGTTAAAAAAAATAGAAAGTATCCAAAAACGCAGATCTTGATGCTTTTAATACTTTTAAGTGCAGAGGAGGGGTTTGGGGTCTTATAGACCCCCCGATACTTCCATAAAGAGTACCTGTCACTGCATATTATATGTCACAGGTAGGGTTGCCACCTGTCCGGGATTCACCCAGATAGTTCGAGTTTGGAATAATGCATCCGGGTTTCAGATTGCCTGAAACCCGGACACCTTATTCAGACTGGACTATGGCTTCCCAACAGGGTTGCTGGCTGCAGTTGGCTAAGTTGAGGGTTTCTGTTAGACCCCTTTTTACATTGGGGCGCTTTGCAGACGATACAGCGCTAAAAATAGTGCCTGCAAAGCGCCCTGAAAGTGCCGCTGCTTTGTCTCCAATGTGAAAGCCCCGAGGGCTCCCACACTGGAGCGGTGCGCTGGCAGGATGGGAAAAAAAAGTCCTGCTAGCAGCATCTTTGGAGCGGTGAAGGAGAGGAGTGTATACACCGCTCCTTCACCGCTCCTGCCTATTGAAATCAATGGGGCACCGCGGCCATACCGCCGGCAAAGCGCCTCTGCAGAGGCGCTTTGCGGTGGTTTTTAACCCTTTCTCAGCCGCTAGTGGGGGGTAAAACCGCCCCCGATAGCGGCCGAATACTGACGGTAAAACGGTGCTAAAAATAGCGGCGCTTTACCGCCGATGCACCTCCCGCCCCATTGTGAAAGGGGCCTTACACTCTCTTTTACACTGCCCAAAGCCAGCACTAACAATACTAACAATTCCCCCGCCCCCCACACTGACGGGAGAGCAGAGAGGGCTCGATCTGCACCTCTTCCCCCCACCCCTCCCCCTCTGTGTCTGCCCACACTCCAATCCCTGGTGCTGTGCCTCAGAAAAGGATAGTGGGGGGGCTGGAAATTGGAAGTCCAGCAGCCTCAGATACATCTGGATGAGAGGTGCTGACTGCCAAGGGGTGAGTGAGCTCACCATCCTTTCCTGTCTGTGACTGAAGTCTCCCCCCTTCTCTCTCCTGCCTCTGAGTGAGTACACCAAGGTATATCAGGGTTCTCAGAGCACTCGTTAGATCGGAGTTCCCCTTTACATCAGAGTTCTCAGTGTTCCCCCCTTAGATCAGGGTTCCCAGAGCATCCCTTAGAGTCCCCAGAGTTCTCCCTTACATCAGAGTCAGCAGAGTCCCCCCTTACAGTGAAAGGGAACTCCATAGCTCCCAACTGTTCCTGATTTGTCCCTCTGTCCCTTTTTCCTCCTCATTTGTCCCTCATTTTGGTCTGATCTATATAGATGTATATAAAATGTACTTTTTATCTTTCAAAAAAGTTTCCCAGCCCTAAACCTTTCATCTGATTTCTAAATTGCTGCATTTTTAAATTCCAAAAGCCAATATAAAGGAATAGTAGTGGTAAAAAAAGCACTTGTGGGTTAAACCATTTTTGTTTTTTGTACAATTCTCCTTTAAGGGGGCGTGGCAGGGGGTGTGTCCTATGCTTACATACTTTTGCTGATAGGTGTCCCTCATTCCCACCTCGAAAAGTTGGGAGGTGTGGAACTCAGATGTAAAAGGTGAACTGTGTGGACTCTGATGTAAAGGGGGACTCTTGTTATTAAAGTCAAATGATTAGAAATTTTATTTAAATTCAAAATATATGTATAGTTTATACTGTAAAAAAAAAATTTAAAAATTGCTATGCGCTGCTAAAGTTTTTGGGTTTGATTTGAAGAGAAGGTGGCAACCCTGGACACAAGGGATCTTTACATTCCTTGTGAAAGCAATAAAAGTGATAAAAAAAGAATTGTGCGACACTCTAAAGCACTGATGGTGAACCTTGGCACCCCAGATGTTTTGGAACTACATTTCCCATGATGCTCAACTACACTGCAGAGTGCATGAGCATCATGGGAAATGTAGTTCCAAAACGTCTGGGGTGCCAAGGTTCACCATCACTGCTCTAAAGACATGCTGGTAGGTTAATTGGATCCTGTCAAAATTAGCCCCTACCCTGTTTCCCCGAAAATAAGACCTAGCGTGATTGTCGGTGATGGCTGCAATATAAGCCCTACCCCCCAAATAAGCCCTACCCTGTTTCCCCGAAAAAAAGCCCTAACCTGAAAAGAAGACCTACAAGGACTTTAACTAGGGCTTATTTGGGGGGTAGGGCTTACATTGCAGCCATCACTGACAATCACGCTAGGTCTTATTTTCGGGGAAACAGGGTAGTATATGTATAAATGTGAGTTGGGGACCTTAGATTGTAAGCTCCTTGAGGGTAGGGACTGATGTGAATGTACAATGTATATGTAAAGCGCTGCGTAAATTGACGGCGCTATATAAGTACCGGAAATAAATAAATCATTTTTTTTTTTTTTTTAAAGGACAGTGTAAAAAGAAAAATTTTAAATGTACAAAATATCAGCACCCGATATCGGCTATCGGCCTGAAAGGCAGCCGAAAAATCGCTATAGTATCGGCCCCTAAAAAAAACGATATCGGTCGATCCCTACCCTGTTTCCCCCAAAATAAGACCTAGCGTGATTGTCGGTGATGGCTGCAATATAAGCCCTACCCCCCAAATAAGCCCTAGTTAAAGTCCTTGTAGGTCTTATTTTCAGGGTAGGGCTTATTTGGGGGGTAGGGCTTATATTGCAGCCATCACTGACAATCACGCTAGGTCTTATTTTCGGGGAAACAGGGTAGTAGGAGCCTCCTCTACTTCTGCCCATAGGATCCAGTGTTCAGCTGCAAAGACACGATCCCAATACAACAGCCCATCCCGGCACAACGCTAGGAAGGAACTGGTTGGTTTAGTCCGGTGCCGAGGACTGAGTCCAGGAAGGAGGATCTCAATCGTCCATGTGGGCACCCTTTGGGGTCTACTCTTCAGCGGTATTGAAGTTGGGAGGTTTTTTGGTGGTTGTCCATACTTTGGCTGCACAGCTGAAATCAGATATTAAATCTGCATCCCCCCCCCCCCCCCCCACCATCACCCGGTGAGAACTGAGTCAGCACAACCGATATAACGCCAACCTTCCCTCTCTGTGTACAGAGGACCTGGCCTTGTTCCTGTGCTGATAACCTGCCAGAGAGTCTGGGGCTGCATCATCCATCGGGGCTCGGGGTGGAAGGTGAAGGCTGAAAACTGTCATCTCACATAAGAGCGGACCGCGGTCATGACGTTCATTTATGTTTACATTTTAAAGTCAGAAGTCCAGTTTAACCAAAAAAAAATATATGCTTATATCTTCAGAGTCCTTCACTGATCCAAAAAAAAAGCTAAACAGCTTATATAAGACCATATTGATACATATGGGAACGCATCGGTTTTTTTTCAGTGTTATACCTGTATTTTAGAGATCCGTTTAACGTTTACTGTATATAAATGTAGCAATATTTGGTAATGTTTATAACTCATTTTTAATTATAGTTACTAAATATATATGAACATTTTTCTAATAAATAAATATATGAAAACATGGAAAAATTCCCCACGGGGCTTTTTAGCAGCAAAAAATGGACAAGTATCTATTGTAAAAAAAACTTTGTTTTACAAGAGATACTTTTTCCATTTTTTGCTGCTAAAAAGCCCCGTGGGGAATTTTTCCATGTTTTCAGTCTTTTGGGGTGTGCAGCTTTCTTGCACACCCCAAAAGACTGAAAAGACTCTCACATATGTGTTTTTTCTATGTCATACATATATATATATATATATTTAGTTTAGAATATTTCTAATTATAGGTACTAAATAAATATATAAAATCTAATAAAATAATATACTACCCCGCTTCCCCCGAAAATAAGACCTAGCGTGGTTGTCGGTGATGGCTGCAATATAAGCCCTACCCCCCAAATAAGCCCTAGTTAAAGTCCTTGTAGGTCTTATTTTCAGGGTAGGGCTTATTTGGGGGGTAGGGCTTATATTGCAGCCATCACCGACAATCACGCTAGGTCTTATTTTCGGGGAAACAGGGTAAATATATATAAAACATTCACTATATATATATATATATATATATATATATATATATATACAATATATATACCATATATATATATATATATATATATATATATATATATATATATATATATATATATATATATATACACAATATATATACAATATATATACCATATATATATATATATATATATATATATATATATATATATATATATATACCATATATATATATATATATATATATATATATATATACACACACACACACACACACACACACACAGTATATAAAGTATATATAATTATAGTGTTTAAAACTACATTTTTCATTATAGTTACTAAATATATAAATCTTTTTTTAATAAATATGTATAGTGTTAAAAGTATTGGGACGCCTGCCTTTACACGCACATCAACTTTAATGACATCCCAGTCTAATGCCCCGTACACACGGTCGGATTTTCCGATGGAAAATGTCCGATCGGAGCGTGTTGTCGGAAATTCCGATCGTGTGCAGGCTCCATCGGACATTTTCCATCGGATTTTCCGACACACAAAGTTTGAGAGCAGGAGATAAAATTTTCCGACAACAAAATACGTTGTCGGAAATTCCGATCGTGTGTACACAAATCCGACGGACAAAGTGCCACGCATGCTCAGAATAAATAAAGAGATGAAAGCTATTGGCCACTGCCCCGTTTATAGTCCCGACGTACGTGTTTTACGTCACCGCGTTCAGAACGATCAGATTTTCCGACAACTTTGTGTGACCGTGTGAATGCAAGACAAGTTTGAGCCAACATCCGTCGGAAAAAAACCATGGATTTTGTTGTAGGAATGTCCGATCAATGTCCGACCGTGTGTACGTAGGGTTCAATATTGAGTTGGCCCACCCTTTGCAGCTATAACAGCTTCAACTCTTCTGGGAAGGCCGTCCACAAGGTTTAGGAGTGTGTCTATGGGAATGTTTGACCATTCTTCCAGAAGCGCATTTGTGAGGTCAGGCACTGATGTTGGACGAGAAGGCCTGGCTCGCAGTCTCCGCTCTAATTCATCCAAAAGGTGTTCTATCGGGTTATGGTCAGGACTCTGTGCAGGCCAGTCAAGTTCCTCCACCCCAAACTTCCCTCATCCATGTCTTTATGGACCTTGCTTTGTGCACTGGTGTGCAGTCATGTTGGAACAGGAAGGGGCCATCCCCAAACTTTTCCCACAAAGTTGGGAGCATGAAATTGTCCAAAATGTCTTGGTATGCTGACTCCTTAAGAGTTCCCTTCACTGGAACTAAGGGGCCAAGGCCAACCCCTGAAAAACAACCCCACATCATAATCCCCCCTCCACCAAATGATTTGGACCAGTGCACAAAGCAAGGTCCATAAAGACCATAGATGAGTGAGCTTGTGGTGGAGGAACTTGACGGTATTTTGCCCCATCCATTTTTCCTTCTATCCTAACAAGTGCTCCAGCCCCTGTTGCAGAGAAACACCCCCCATAACAAGGGTATTACCACCTCCATGCTTTTTTTTTTTTGCAACCCCCCCCTCCCATACAAGACACATTTGTGGAGAATTTGTGATGTCACATGCACACAATGACCACTCCTTGTCAGAGTTGCTGTAGGCCTTTTGGTAGCCGGTCTGACCAGTTTCCTCCTGGCTCTTTCATCCAGTTTGGAGCAACGTCCTGATCTAGTGAGGGTTTGTGTTGTACCAAATACCTTCCACTTCTTAATAATAAACTTCCTGTGCATCTAGGCATTGATATATAGAGATATATAACAGTATCTCACAAAAGTTAGTACACCCCTCACATTTTTGTAAATATTTTCTTCTATCTTTTCATGTGACAACACTGAAGAAATGACACTTGTCTACAATGTAAAGTAGTGAGTGTACAGCTTGTATAACAGTGTAAATTTGCTGTCCTCTCAAAATAACTCAACACACAGCCATTAATGTCTAAACCGCTGGCAACAAAAGTGAGTACACCCCTAAGTGAAAATGTCCAACCTGGGCCGCATTAGCCATTTTCCCTCCCCCGGTGTCATGTGACTCGTTAGTGTTTGTCCCCCCCCCCCCCCCGAAAGGTACCAAATGTGGCACTGGAGGGGGGGGGGGGAGTACAACGAGCGAAAGTTACACTTTTGGGTGGAACTCCGCTTTAAGGTCATGGAGTGGCCTAGCCAATCTTCAGACCTTAATCCTATAGAAAATGTATGGAGGGAGCTGAAACTTCGAGTTGACAAGAGACAGCCAAGAAACCTTTAAGAATTTAGAGAAAGTCTGCAAAGAAGAGTGGACCAAAATCCCTCCTGAGATGTGTGCAAACCTGGTCACCAACTACAAGAAACGTCTGACCTCTGATCGCCAACAAGGGTTTCTCCACCAAGTACTAAGTCATGTTTTACTTGGGGATCAAATATTTATTTTACTTACCTATTTTACTCCCTGTATATAATATATAACAGCGCATATGTGGCACCACATCTACGTGCTGGGAGTCCGCTCTATTGCACTCCCCCAAAATGGTGAACAACCTGTCATCGGACAGCTTCTGGTCTCGGCCTAACAACCTGGAACTTATAAGACTGACTCCTCCCAGTCACATGATCACTGTGATAGCCAATAATGTATTTTTTTAGGGCTGTTACTGATTAAATTTTCATGTTCGATTAATTGATTTTTTTTTAAATTCATTAATCGACTAATTTCGATTAATTATATCGCACATACAGATCCAACTACTTTTAGCTGATGTAGAACCATTGTTATGGCAACTGCCGAAGCCGGACATAGCGGGGCATGGCTAGAACGTCACATGTCATAAATTCAGCCTCACCGTGCCCATAATCTCAGCCTTACCGCGCCCATAACCGCAGCCTTACCGTGCCCATAATGCAGTCTCACCATGCCCATAATCGCAGCCTCACCGTGCCCATAATGCAGTCTCACCATGCCCATAATCGCAGCCTCACCGTTCCCATAATGCAGTCTCACCGTGCCCATAATCGCAGCCTCACCATGCCCATAATCGCAGCCTTACCGTGCCCATAATGCAGTCTCACCATGCCCATAATCGCAGCCTCACCGTTCCCATAATGCAGTCTCACCGTGCTCATAATCGCAGCCTCACCGTGCCCATAATTGCAGCCTCACCATGCCTGTAATGCTATCTCACCGTCCATAATCGCAGCCTTGCCGTGCCCATAATGCTGTCTCACTGTGCCCATATTCGCAGCCTCGCCGTGCCTATAATGGCAGCCTCACTGTGCCCATAATCGCAGCATCGCCGTGCCTATAATGGCAGCCTCACTGTGCCCATAATCGCAGCATCGCCGTGCCTATAATGGCAGCCTTACTGTGCCCATAATCGCAGCATTGCTGTGCCTATAATCGCAGCCTCACTGTGCCCATAATGCAGTCTAACCGTGCCCATAATCACAGCCTCACTGTAGTCAGTGCCTGTGCCTTGATTACACAGTCTGCGGGCATCTCCCGCTGTGTGTCTCAGAGCTGAGTGTGAAAACTTTGGCCGCGCTGTGAGAAAAGTCCCGCCCTCCTCCTACATCAGCTCGTGTGATGGACAGAACACTGCGTCTATAAACAGAACACTGCGTCTATCACACGAGCTGATCTAGGAGGAGGGCGGGACTTTTCTCACAGTGCGGCCAAAGTTTTCACACTCAGCTCTGAGACACACAGCAGGAACTGCCCGCAGACTAAATGAGGAAGAGAGGCGCCTCTAAGTGCAGTATGTAAACTGAATTTAATAAAAACACTGTACAAAAACACTCACATTTGGTGGATTAAAATAAAGCATATCGTGTAATTGATTTCCTGGGGGAGGGGAGTCCGTCAGATCAGTCACTGCATCGCTGTCTCCTGCTGTGCGTACGGCTGTGCTTGAGCCACCGCTGAAGCCGGCCGCGGTGATGAGATACTCCAAAGCGAGGCCTGGAACGCTGGTGGAAAGCAGGCGCGGGGCTGTGACGTCAAATATGTAGTTTTTTTAATCAGACATAAATAATACATATAAACAATTGCATCAAGAATAACATGTATGAGACAGAGAATACCACACAAGGCAACAAAAACAGACCAAAAGCATGAGATGAGGTAGGTCTCACTAAACCGACGCGTTTCGGAAAGTCCTTCGTCAAGGTTTGACAAGTGAGAATTATCATCTGTTTAATATTACAAAGGCAAAAAGCACAAAGTGGTTAGCATCGCATATGTATATGAGATGGTGTGCCCCCCATACCCAATGTGTGAGAATAAACTCACTTACCCAATGCAAATGTTGTAAAGACATTCAAAACAAACAATCAGCTCTGCTGATTGAATGATGAATCTTTTTTGGTAATGCCTTTAAAATCCCACCCAGGGGAACCAATTGTTCATTTTCCTGTACTACTTTGGGGGCGACTTGAGGCGACTTGCATAGACTTCTATACAGAAGTCGTTTTACAAGTCGCCGTGGAAGTCGTGTGCAGGTCGCCTCGGTGAGGCGACCTGCAAGCCGTGCCACCCCTGTGTGAACCGGGGCTAACTGCTTGCCGCCCGCCCACCGTCAAATGATGGCGGGACAGTGCGGCTCTCGTTCTGGGACAACGTCATATGACAGGGTCCCAGAATGGCCGCTCTGACACGCCCGCGGGAGAGTGCAGCGCAGTGATCGTTGCTGGGAGACGGCGCGACCCCGATCTCTGTAAAGAGCCGCTGGTTTTTAACCATGTGATCGCGCCTCTTTAACCATGTGATCGGCTGTGTCCAATCACAGCCGGTCACATGTAAACAAGGAAGTGCCGGTAATCGGCGCTCCTCGCCTCACACTGACAGAGTGTCAGGAGAGGAGAGCCGATCAGCGGCATCTCCTCACAGGGGACAGCTAGGAATAGTGCAATATAGTGTCACAAATCAGTGCCCACCATTGCCCACCAATGCCAGCTATCAGTGCCCACCAGTGGCAGCAATCCGTGCCCACCACTGCCCACCAGTGCCACCAATCAGTGCCCATTAGCAATGCCAGTCAGTGCTGGCAATCAGTGCCGCCTATCAGTGCTGTCCATCAATGCCCATCACTGCTGTCAATCAGTGCCCATCAGTAATGCCCATCAGTGTCGCCCATCAGTGCCAACCATCAGTGCCTATCAGTACCGCCTATCCGTGCTGCCTTTCAGTGCCCACCAGTGCCGCCTATCAGTGCCCACCAGTGCCGCCTATTAGTGCCCATCAGTGCCGCCTATCAGTGCTGCCTATCAGTGCCTTATCAGTGCCACATATCAGTGCCCATAAGTGCGGCAAATTAGTGCCTCCTCATCAGTGCCACCTAACCAGTGCCCATAAGTGCCACCTCATCAGTGCCCATAAGTGCCACCTCATCAATACCCACCAGTTCAGCCTATCAGTGCCGCCTCATCAGCGCACATCAGTGAAGGCGGAAAATGACTTAGTTACAAAACGTACTGACAGAAAAAACTTTAAAAAACGTTTTTTTTTTCAAAATTTTTGGTCTTTTTTTTTTTTTTTCATAAAAAACCCAGCAGTGATTAAATACCACCAAAAGAAAGCTCTATTTGTGTGAAGAAAATGATAAAAACATTTGTTTAGGTACAGTGAAGCATGACAGCGCAATTGTCATTCAAAGTGCAACAGCGCTGAAAGCTGAAAAATGGCCTGGGCAGGAAAGGGGGTGTAAGTGCCCGGTAGGCAAGTGGGTAAAATCCCAGGGCACTACGCCAGAACCATCTTTATTACATACGGTTGTGGTCGGGTTCCACACACTTGAGGTCACAATGACCTTTAATATTATCGGGAAACATCACTGACCATAAATGCTATGGGTAAAGATGAGCTCCGCTGTGATTGGATGCTCCTCCTGGCCCACGTGGCCCCGCCCACCAGGAAGCTGTCACCTGTAATGAGACAACGATCAATGGCACAGTTATTCCCCACGCCCCCTGATGGAGCATCCGAACACACCAGAGCTCATTATTAGCCATAACATTGGTGGTCAGTGATTTTTTTTCCCCCCATAACATTAAAGTGGTTATAGACACACAATGAAAAAAAAATTTAAAAAATGCAAGACAAAGGCATGATGAGTAGAGGTCGACCGATATGGGTTTTTCTCTGGCCGATGCCGATGCCGATATTTAGAAATCGCGGTGGCCGATGGCCGATGGCCGATATATGATGCCGATTTTTTTGGGCCGATATATTAGGCCGATTTTTTTTTTTTTTCTTTTTTTTTCCCCCCTTCATCTCATAAAATCTAACAGTTAGACCCCTTTCACACTGGGGCGTTTTTTTAGGCGCTTTTGGGCTAAAAATAGCGCCTGTAAAGTGCCAGTAAAACGGCTCCCCTGCAGTCTCAGTGTGATATCCCTGAGTGCTTTCACACTGAGGCGATGCGCTGGCAGGATGTAAAAAAAAGTTCTGCAAGCAGCATCTTTGGAGCGGTGTATACCGCTCCTCCACCACTCCTGCCCTTTGAAATGAATGCGCACCGCTGCCGAAGCACCTGCATAGCGTTTTGGCAGCAGCACTTCAGGGGCGCATTTAACCCCTTCCTCGGCCGCTAGCTGGGTTATAAGCGCCCCGAAAGCAGCCGAATAGCGCCGCTAAAATGACGGTAAAGCGCCGCTAAAACTAACAGCGTTTTACCGTCAACGCATGCCTGCTCCAGTGTAAAAGCAACCTTAAGTAATAAGTGATACAGAAAATTTTTTACATTTAAACATTTATTGAACAAAACAAACCTCCAATCAGTTCACTTGTATGTAGAATTTGGATTTTTAAAAAATAACTATATCTTAAATATTAAATACACAAAAACAGGTAATCAAAACTTTTGGACGAAAAAAAAAAAATGGGCTAACTTTACTATTTTTTTTTTTTTAATTAGTGTATTTTTTTAAAAAAAAATTTCGTTTGAAAGACCGCTGCGCAAATACCGTGTGACATAAAATATTGCAACAACCGCTATTGTATTCCCTAGGGTCTCTGCTAAAAAAAATATATATATATTGTTTGGGGGTTCCAATTGGTTTTCTAGCAGAAAATACAGGATTTTTACTTGTAAGCAACAAATGTCAAAAAAGATTTAGTCTTTAAATGGTTAAACTGAGAACTTCTCCACGGAGTTTAGTCTATTGATAAAAAGAACCCGAAGAGATACAAATGTATCTTCTTATCAGATTTGGCAGGCTGCCCAGGGAGGAGAGAAAACAAACTTCAAACAGCTTGCAATTGACTTCTATTACAGAAGTCATTTGCAAGTCCCGCTGAAGTTATAATCGGCTTTTTTTTATCAGCACAATCGGCTGATGCCGATTAAGTAAAAAAAGCCAAATATCGGCCGATATATTGGTCGACCTCTAATGATGAGCTAGTATGCATTATTACCTTACCTTACCCGCAGCGATCCCCGTACACACCTCCCGCCGGCGACATCCCTCCTGGAGTCACTTCTGGGTATCGCAGGCTCCAGCGCTATGATTGTCCGGAGCCGCGATGACGTCATTCCCGCGCATGCGCGCGGGAACCGCCGGTAATGGCACACTAACTGAAGCAACAGCACGAATGAGCCATTGCTTCAGTGTGCATGTGCCGATGACGTCGGCACAAGCTGATACAGGGGATATCTCCTAAACCGTGCAAGTTTATGACATATCCGGGGTAGTTACAGGTAAGCCTTATTATAGGCTTACCTGTAGTAAAAAGTGGCTTGTAAGGGTTTACAACCACTTTAATAGACTCAGGGGTTGATTTACTAAAGACAAAGAGACTGTGCACTTTGCAAAGTGCAGTTGCTCCAGAGCTTAGTAAATGAGTAGAGGCTCTGCTGACCTCCATCATCCAATCACATGCAAGCAAAAATTTTTTTTTTGTTTTTTTTTTATTCTCCTTGCATGTGATTGGGTATTCTTTACAAAGAGAACCTTTACCTCATTTACTAAGCTCTGGAGCAACTGCACTTGCAGAGTACACAGTCTATTTGCCTTTAGTAAATCAACCCCATTGCTTCACCTTAATAGCCAGTTTATGCCCGGGGGCCCCTCTTGTTGCTCAGTGGTGGTCGGCGTGCAGCGTTTATATATGTCCGTGGGGACCTATGATTAAAGGGCTATATTATTTTGTGTCTATTTTATCTCCCTGGGGTTTAGCTTCAAGACGTATCCAGATGTTTATTTTTGCACGCTTCTTGAGTTAGTTTGCCCACATCTGGAGCATCAGAACACTTTCTTTAGGAAAGCCATTCTGGCGAGTCAAAGGCTTATCATCACGTTATGGTAAGCACCCTCCTTATTGATGTTAGCATGTTACCATGGTTTGTAAAATGAGCAGAACATCCAATGGAGAACACAACCAAATATTGCTTCAAAAAATTTTTTTATTTCTTTCCTTAGAAGTTACCATCCAAAACATATTTTCAGTTTAACTTAGAATGGTGCCTCAGCCAAAGCTATACTCCTGGCACCAAGATAACAAAATATCAACATAAAGCAATAAACTCAACACGGGCGCACCAATGGTTGATCCAAATGGGATTCTAGAATTGTGCCTTACCAAAAGGCGCTGTCAGGGGCATGTCAGTAGCCGTCGGGCGAATCTGCGTGCACGCAGGTGCACGAGGAGTCTTTCTAGGACAATTCAGCTCAATTCCCCACCAGGGGGCGCCGGAGCACTCCCGCGTGTGCCCGTACGCGCGTTCGCGGGTACGCGCGTGCGCCCGTTCGCGCTACCGCTGTTTTGGCGCCAAGGTCCCTTTCAAAGAATGACAGGTGCTCATGTCAGGTGCTGTTCGTCTGCAGCTCTGCACCTGAAGTTCCTGTATCTGCCTGTCTGTTATTTTGCTAGTGACCCGGCTCCGTCTGACCATTCTCCAGTCTCCTATCCGACCTGGCCTGCCTGACCTTGCTTATTCTGATTACCTGTTGCCGAACTCCTGCCTGCCTGACTATCCTTGGATCATCCCTCCTGTTCATACCTGCCTGATCTCCTGCCAAAACGGACTGTCTAATCTTGCTTGCCTGTGTCCTGTGACGCTGCTCTCAGCCTGCTTGTTCTGCATCCAGCTGCTGCCTTCGCATCTGTCTGCCTGCCTCCCGGCCTGCACCAGCGTACCTGCATCCGCAGCTCAGCCATCCCTGAGGGACATCCTTGCGCTCAGGAGACCACTGTTCCCACTTCCAGCGGCTCCTAAACCAGCGTTTAAGAGAGGTCTCCTTCTACCAGTCAGGCTCAACTACCAGGTACCTAACAGTACGAACAGCCATGACTGAGCCTGCAGGGGAGACCTCTCCCATCAAGGAGATCTGTACGCACTTAGCAGCCCTCACCCAAGCAGTAAAGACTTTACAGGACAGTTACAACAGACTGGAGGGTCAAGTGTTAAACCTCAGTGGTCCCGGTGGTGTGGCTCCTGCTCCCGCAGCCGCTCCAGTACAGGCTGCTGCACCACCCTCTGTGGTCATGCTTCCCCCGGAACCAAGAGTCCCTGTTCCTGAAAAGTTTTCTGGTGACCTAACCAAGTTTTTGGCTTTCCGCAGCGCTTGTCAACTTTACTTCGGCTTACAGCCACGGACTTTTTCCTTGGAAGCCACCAAAGTGGGATTTGTCATATCCCTCCTCCAGGGGGAACCCCAGACATGGGCCCACCGCCTGCTTGAAACCAACGCTATACAGATTCAGTCTTTTCCCGCCTTTTTTGAAGCCATGGCCCAGCTTTATGAGGACCCTCAGCGGGCTGCCACCGCTGAGGCAGCTTTGTTCGCGCTCCAGCAAGGCCGTAGGCCGGCCGAGGACTATGTTATGGACTTTCGACGCTGGAGCGCAGACACTCAATGGAACAACGCAGCCCTACGCCACCAGTTCCGCATGGGGCTATCTGAGGGTCTTAAGGATGAACTTGCCCGGGTAGGAATGCCTGACACCTTGGAGGAGCTCATTGCTATTACTATCCAAATTGACCGACGCCTTCGTGAGCGCCGGTCTGAACGATCTTCTCAACAAACGCGGCCTATGTGGATGACCGCAAGAGCCCCGCTGCCTGCCTCCCGGTATCTACCTTCTGCCGGCCCAAGTCCAGTCAACCAAACAACTGATGCTCCTGAACCTATGCAACTGGGACTTATGCGTACTACTCTAACCCCTGAAGAACGGCACGCAGGCGCCAACTGAATCTTTGTCTCTATTGTGGCGGGACGGGCCACTATGTGAACAACTGCCCAGTAAAGATCCGTAAGTGTTTTTCTTCAACTCCAACCAGTTTATCCGCTTTAACAGCCAATGCCACTCAACTTGTTCTCCCTCTCTCATTACAGCTCCAGGGAAGAACAATTTAAGTCAACGCCATTGTTGATTCCGGGGCATGTAGCTGCTTTGTTGACTCTGCTTTTGCTACCCAACAAGATCTTCCTTTAAAGAATAAAACACACAGACATTCAATTTTTCTGGCCGATGGGTCCCATATAAGATCTGGACAGGTCTCTCAAGAAACCCTTCCTCTGTCTGCTACCTGCTCATCTCAGCACCGAGAAATCCTAGTCCTGGACGTTATTTCATCACCGCTTTTCCCAATCATTTTGGGTATGCCCTGGCTTCAAGCCCACAATCCTCTTGTTAACTGGGCCACGGGCGAGATCAAGTTTCAGTCACCCTATTGCCAAAGACATTGTCTACCTGAACCCGTTAATTCTGCTGCTACCTTACTTTGTATGGACATTGACCCAGATCTGCTTCAAGATGTACCAGAGGTCTATCGGGAATTTGCAGATGTGTTCAGCAAGAAAGGAGCAGACTCTCTGCCACCCCATCGTCCCTATGACTGTCCAATTGAGTTGCTTCCTGGAGCTGAGATTCCTTTTGGGCGCATCTTTCCGCTATCTGAAAAAGAACAAGAGGCACTTAAGGTTTACATAAACGAAAATCTTGAAAAAGGCTTCATCCGACAGTCCACTTCACCAGCTGGTGCGGGAATATTTTTTGTCTCCAAAAAAGATCAAACGCTTCGCCCTTGTGTGGACTAACGGGAGCTAAACAAAGTTACGGTCAAAAACCGTTATCCGTTGCCCCTAATACCTGAACTGTTCCAAAAATTAAGGTCTGCCATCATCTTTACCAAATTAGATCTGAGAGGGGCCTACAATCTGGTCCGCATTCGGGCCGGGGATGAATGGAAGACGGCCTTCCGGACCCGTTTTGGACACTATGAATACCTAGTCATGCCCTTCGGCCTTTGCAATGCTCCTGCCACGTTTCAGCATCTGGTCAATGATGTGTTTAAAGATTTCCTGGACATCTTTCTAATCGTCTACTTGGACGATATTCTAATCTTCTCCAGTTCACTCGAGCAACATAGGGAACATGTCCGTAAAGTCCTGGCCCGACTCCGCCTGCACAGATTGTATGCTAAGGCGGAGAAGTGCGAATTTGAACAAAAGGAGATTCAGTTCCTGGGGTTAGTGATCTCCCCAACCGGCATCAAAATGGATCCTCAGAAGGTGTCCGCTGTGTTAGAATGGCCAGCACCCATGGACAAGAAGGGCATACAACGCTTTATTGGGTTTGCAAACTTTTATAGGAAGTTTATCAGGGGGTTCTCTGCCATCATCTCCCCCATCACACAGCTAACTAAGCAGAATCTTCGTTTCCACTGAAACCCGGAAGCTCAGGGGGCCTTTGAAGAGTTAAAGAGACATTTCACGTCAGCTCCAATTCTTAGCCATCCTGACCCATCTTTGCCCTTTATCCTGGAGGTTGATGCTTCCGAAGTAGCTGTGGGTGCTATTATTTCCCAACGGCAAGGCAACAAGGACCTGATGCATCCCGTAGGGTTCTTTTCTAGGAAACTTTCACCGGCTGAACGGAACTACGATGTGGGGGACCGGGAGCTACTTGCTATCAAGACAGCTTTGGAGGAATAGAGGTATTTGCTTGAAGGCGCAGTTCACCCAGTACTGATTTATACGGATCACAAGAATCTGCAATATTTAAGATCTGCTAAAAGACTAAAACCCAGACAGGCCCGTTGGGCTCTATTCTTTACACGGTTTTGTTTCCATATCACCTACCGGCCGGGATCCATAAATGTAAAGCCAGACGCGCTGTCGCGCATGTTTGATAATCCTAAAGACTTTTCTGTACCTGACACTATTCTGCCGGCAAATAGTTTCCTTCTCCTTCAAACAGATCTTCTGTCCATGATCAGAGAAGCGTCCCCAGAACCTTCTAGTCTCCAGGGGTCCTCTTTAACATCTCGAGATGGACTATTATGGAGGGGAAGTCAAATTTTTGTACCAGAGAACGTCCGAGTCAAGGTGCTGACACTTTTGCATGATCATCCACTTGCAGGACATTTTGGGGTCCGTAAGACCCTTGAGCTGGTGCAGCGCACCTTTTGGTGGCCTAACCTGAAGGAATTTTTCAGAAAATATGTCAACTCCTGTTCTGTCTGCATCCAGAATAAAACTCCCAGGAACAGAGCTTGGGGACTACTAAGACCATTGCCTATACCAGATAGGCCCTGGAGGATGATAGCAATGGACTTTATAGTTGAATTGCCATGTTCTGAGGGATGTTCGGCGATACTTGTGGTCGTTGACCGGGTATCCAAAATGGCCCACTTTGTCTCCCTAAAAGGAACACCTTCTGCTGTGGAGACGGCCCGTGTGTTCATTAGGGAAATTGTCAGGTTACACGGAATCCCCGCAAATATAGTGTCCGATAGGGGGGTACAGTTTACTTCACGCTTTTGGAGAGCCCTTTGTGAAAATCAGAAAATTGAACTAGCTCTGTCCTCAGCATACCATCCCCAAACAAATGGGCAAACTGAAAGGACAAATCAGACTCTGGAGCAATACATTAGGTGTTTTACATCTTTTGTGCAAGATGATTGGGTGTCCTTGCTGCCCCTAGCGGAATTCGCTTACAATAATGCCAGTCACTCTGCCACCGGTCAATCTCCCTTCTTTGCCAATTATGGGTTTCATGCATCTTTTTTACCAGATTTTCTTTCAGAATCCTCGGTTCCAGCGGTCCAGGACACAGTGCAGTTCCTCAGTCATAATAACCGGATCTTGCAGGAAGCGGTATCCAAGGCGCAAGCGGACAATAAGAGGTTCTTTGATCAGAAAAGAAGAGGAGATCTAAACCTTCAGCTTGGTGACAAGGTATGGCTGTCTACCAATAATATTAGATTGACATGTCCTTCCAAGAAGCTTGCCCCTAAATTTATTGGGCCTTTCCCTGTGAAAAGGAAAATTAACGAGGTGTCTTATGAATTATGCTTACCTGACTCACTTAAGATACACCCTGTGTTTCACGTGTCACTCTTGAAGCCTGCTGTAGATGATCCTTTTCCTGATAGGGGCACCAGGGTCCCTGAACCAGTTCTGGTGGACGGCAATGAGGAGTATGAAGTGGAAGCCATCCTTGACTGCAGAAAGAGGTCTGGGCAAGTACAGTTTTTAATTAAGTGGAAGGGGTATGGTCCGGAAAACAACTCATGGGAACCTGACTGTAATATTCATGCCAAACGTTTGATTCATGCCTATTTCTCTGCCCATCCTGAAAAGAAGAGTTATCTGGGCATCCGGAGGCTGCCCGTTGGGAGGGGACAATGTCAGGGGCATGTCAGTAGCCGTCGGGCGAATCTGCGTGCACGCAGGTGCAAGAGGAGTCTTTCTAGGACAATTCAGTTCAATTCCCCACCAGGGGGCACCGGAGAGCTCCCGCGTGTGCCCGTACACGCGTTCGTGGGTACGCGCGCGCGCCCGTTCGCGCTAGCGCTGTTTTGGCGCCAAGGTCCCTTTAAAAGAATGACAGGTGCTCATGTCAGGTGCTGTTCGTCTGCAGCTCTGCACCTGAAGTTCCTGTATCTGCCTGTCTGTTTTTTTGCTAGTGACCCGGCTACGTCTGACCATTCTCCAGTCTCCTATCCGACCCGGCCTGCCTGACCTTGCTTATTCTGATTACCTGTTGCCGAACTCCTGCCTGCCTGACTATCCTTGGATCATCCCTCCTGTTTATACCTGCCTGATCTCCTGCCAAAACGGACTGTCTGACCTTGCTTGCCTGTGTCCTTTGACGCTGCTCTCAGCCTGCTTGTTCTGCATCCAGCTGCTGTCTTCGCATCTGTCTGCCTGCCTCCCGGCCTGCTCCATCCGCAGCTCAGCCATCCCTGAGGGACATCCTTCCAGTTCCGGTATCTGCTTCTGCTGGAACCTGCATCAGGCCCTCCTACCCACTGCGCTCAGGAGACCACTGTTCCCACTTCCAGCGGCTCCTGAACCAGCGTTTAAGAGAGGTCTCCTTCTACCAGTCAGGCTCAACTACCAGGTACCTAACAGGCGCACTCCTGGCGCCCTCTCCATGATAACGTAGTATAAACGTAAATCAACAAACCCAACATGGGCATGCCAGAGATTGATCCAAATGGGATCATAGAATGGTGCCCCAGCAAGGGACACATTCATGGCACCAAGATAACATAGTATCAACATAAATCAAGGAGGCCAACGTGGGCACACCATTTGTAAGATCACAGAATAGTGCCCTACCAAAAGAAGTACTCATGGCACCAAGATAGCGTAAAATTAACTTAAAGCAACAAACCCAACATGAGTACAACAGTGGTTGATCCAAATGTGGTCATAGAACAACACTCTTCCCTACGCATAACCCTGTTTTACATCCAATTGTAGGCATATTGTGAAGAGGCATAGCCTTCTCTTGGGACTTGAGCATAGTTGCCATTAGTGTTGGCTGAGGGGGCAGCATGTGGAGGCAAGGGGGCAGAAGGTTGATAGGCATTGGGGAGATAATTGTAGCTGGAGGAGTAGTTTGCTGTAGTTGTTGGGCGCATTGGTTGAGTGGATGGGTGTTGGCCTTGAGTGGAAGTCTATGGATGTGGGTAAGGGGCACTGGAAGTTGGGAGGGTGTAGCGGGGTACTGTGGTTTGGGTAATAGTGGACTGCCTTTGGATGGAAGCATAATACGAGGAGGAGGGGAGGCAGTGTCCAATTGTTTTTAAAATCAAAATTTTCATTGAGACCTGATCCTTACTGGGAACCTCATCCACTAAGGGTAATAGGCCTAGTAAAAAATGGACATTAAGCTCAGGTTGCCTTGATATATTTATGCCATGGTCCTTAGAATCTGAAAGATATCCTTATCCTTCTCGTCATCCTCATCTGGCTTTGGTAGTGTATTACTGCTGCGATTGGGGCTGTTTAGGGCAGCTCGTTGTTGAGTTGAGGGTCCTTTTCTGAGTCGTTCTAGATGTGGTTTAGCCACTTCTTCTTGTGGTTCTTCAGGGTCGGGGTTGTCCATTTCTTCAGCATACCCTGTAAGGGCCTTCAAACTGCGTTGAGTGCTGTTTTAACAAAGTAAGAACATATTTGACATATTTTCTAAAATGAGAAAGTAGTTTTGGTTTACAAAAAGCTGGGCAAGCATGATCTTTATGATGGGATCCAAAAAAATCAACTCCTGGGCATGCATGGAAGTGCAGTTTGCATGCCTTTTTGGAGATACTACGTGTCTCCCTCTGGGGTCTGCAGTGCTTATAATTATCTCTGATTCTCCTCCAGTTGGTCTTGAGGACCTCGGCTGTGACAAACAATGACACAGGGTAATCATTTTTTAAAATTTTCTTAAGCAGGTACATGGAAACAGGACAAAGATTTTTTTGTTGGGAGGGTAAAGCTGAAATTTAGATGTGTCAGTTTACATAGTTGCTATATTGGTCAGTTATGGAGCAATGTATGTATGTGCCATACCTGTGGGACCCCCCCGGAGAAGCTGGAAATCACTGTAGTAAGCATTGCTACCCCGGTAATCACCACTAGCTTCTGGGTCCTGTGCCGAGTTGCTGTCCTGCTGCATTGAGAACACAGGACAGCCCTGGCTTGACAAAAGGGCTGCTAGCCTCCCACAGTGAAATTTACTGACACAGCCACATTTTTTTACTGACACGACACATAAAACTTACTGACACAGCCACATTTTTTTTACTGACACGACACATAAAATTAGCTGACACTGACAAATTTTTTACTGGCACGACATACAATTTGCTGACACAACTTACTTTTTTACTGACACAACACATGCAATTTACTGACACTGTCCCCTTTTTTTTACTGACACAACACATAAAATGTACTGCTAAAACCAAATTATATACTGACACGACACATGACATCTACTGACAGGGCCAAATTTTTTACTGACAGTTCCAAAAATTTGGCGAAATGACTGTTTTCAGTGCAACAGTAAATATTTAAACTACAAACATGTAGCTAGTGCAATTAGCAATTTCTTTAATGGTTACCAAAAGGCAAAAAACATATTTCTCCTTTTACATTAATGTCAGGTTAATATAACCCAGCACAGCGTTCTCTCTTACACAAGAGTCTGCAGGGTTCCCCTTTACAGTGCAAGAGGGAACTCTGCAGACCCTGAATTAAAAGGGAACACTGTGATCTCTGATGTGAATGCTGTGGACTATGGTGTAAAGGGAAACTCTGATGTAAAGGGGTATCTGGTCACCCGAGCCCCCTCCCTCTTAGACAAGAGTCCACAATACTCCCCATTACATCACAGTCCACAGAGTTCCCATTACATCAGACTCCACAGAATTCCCCTCTACATCACATGTCCACAAAGTTCTTCCTTACATCAGAGTCCACAGAGTTCCCCTTACAGTGTAAGAGGAAAATCTGCAGGCCCTGATGCAAAGGGGAACAATACTGAGTTAAGAGGGTCTCTGGTCACCTCTCCCCCTCCCTCTTCCTTTCTCAATTAGACAAATATCCACAGAGTTCCCCCTTACATCAGAGTCTGCAGGATTCCCCCTTACAATGCATGGAGGAACTCTGCGGACCCTGATGTAAAGAGGAACTCGCCAGAGCCCCCCCCCCGTAAAGTCTGCAGCATTCCCCTTTACATTAGAGCTCCCCCTTAAATAGGAATCTGCAACATTTCCCTTTATATCAGAGTTCCCCTTTACATCAGGTTCTGCAGAGTTCCCCCTTGCACTGTACGGGGGAATCCTGCAGCCCCCCCCCCCCACTTGTGACAATAGCGAATCAACATTTGCTATTGTCTTCCTGCTTCTCCTCCAATCAGGACAGGAAGCGGGTCCTGAGACCGGATTGGCTGGGAGGAGAAGCGACCAGATTGGCTGGGAGGAGAAGCGCCCGGGACCTGGATGGGGTAAGTGCGGGGCTGGAGGGCGAGTGAGGCTACAGAGGCTGGTGAGGGGGAGGGGCTGGAGGGGGGGTGAGTGGTGGGTTTGTTTGGCGCCCCCCCCCAAAAAAAATGGAGCAATAGCCACGCTCACTCACCCCTTGGCAGTCAGCAACTCTCATCCAGATGTATCTGAGGCTGCTGGACTTCAAATTTCCAGGCCCCCCCCCCCCCACTATCCTTTTCTGAGGCACAGCGCCAGGGATTGGAGTGTGGGCAGACACAGAGGGGTAGAGTCAGAGGGGTAGGGGGTGGGAGATAGAGGTGCAGATCGAGTCCTCTCTCCTCTCCTGTCAATGTGGGGGGCGGGGGGGGGGGTGGGGGGATTGTTAGTGTTGACTTTGGGCAGTGTGAAGGAGAGTGTAACAGACACTCTCAGCTTAGACACCTGCAGCCAGCAACCCTACTGGGAAGCCATAGTCCAGTCTGAATAATGTGTTCAGGTTTCAGGCAATCTGAAACCCAGACGCATGATTCTAAACACCGAACTGTCCAGGTGAATCCCGGACAGGTGGCAACCCTACCTGAACACATCCAGCTATCAGAATACAATATTTGGCCCCTATAGTAGAAGGGCAGTAAACTTACCTTTTGCGTTTTTTTACTTGACTTACGCCAAGTCGCCCACTCAGGATAGAGGGCACTGCAGAGGTCATCCCATGCCCGCCCCCAGTGTTTGTTGTCTTTGTATAGCCTGTGGGAGGGATCATAGAGGAGGGGCTGTCCCTGAACCTCCCTTATTGGATTTTCCATATCCAGCACAGCCTGGGACACAGGGAGCCATACTTGCAGAGCTCTGGTCTAGTCTAGTGTGTAGAAGCACATGGGCAATATCCAAGGGGGCGGGGCTTATTGACACCCGTTGCTCATTCACAAACAACACATCAAAATACATGTTGGATGCATTTACATACATTGCCATTGACCTCTATAGGCCTCCCAATGCTTTAAATGCAGGAAAAAAAAAAAAAACATGTCACATTTTGAAAAACAATGTAGCACAGAAATGGGAACAGCTACTATTTTCAGTATGAAGAAGCTGGATGTGTGTGTTAAACATGTTGTAACACATGCGTTAAAATGCAACATTGTAAATACACCCCAAATGTATTTTATCTGTACATTTAACTATATATATATATGGAGATCCCTATTCAATAGGATATCTTGTGTTGCAGCAATGCTGCCATCTTGTGGTCAAACTTTTTAGTACAGCAAGTTAAGGTAATCCAATGACACTAATTCATTTTATGAAATACAAAAAATCATGGAAGCTTCATAATATAAGCAAGAAACATATAGACCATGGGTGTTCAACCTGTGCCCCCCCCCCCCAGCTATTTCGGAATTACATTACCCATAAGGCATTGCAAGGAACGTTCCGAGAGGCATTGCGAGGCTGACAGTTGCAGGCATGACTTCCAAAGGCAGAGGCATGATGGGACTTGTAGTTCCGCAACAGCTGGAGGGCCGCAGGTTGGACACCCATGATCTAGATCAGTGATGGCGAACCTTGGCACCCTAGATGTTTTGGAACTACATTTCCCATGATGCTCAACTACACTGCAGGGTGCATGAGCATCATGGGAAATGTAGTTCCAAAACATCTGGGTTGCCAAGGTTCACCATCACTGATCTAGATCAACCTTTCTCACGTTTTTTTTTTTTTTTTAACCACTTGCGCTTCAGGAAGGTTTTACCCCCTTTCTGACCAGGCCATTTTTTGCGCTAAGGCACTGCATTATTTTAACTGACAATTGTCTTTTTTTCCCCCCACAAATAGAGCTTTCTTTTGGTTGTATTAAAACACCTCTGCGGTTTTTATTTCTTGCGCTATAAACAAAAAAGAGCGACAATTAAAAAAAAGCGACAATTTTGAAAAAAAATAAAGAAAAACTATTTTTTTTTTTAAATTTCTGCTCCAAACATATCCAATAAAAAAAAATTTAAAAAACCTAATTTATTCATCAGTTTAGGCCAATGTGTATTCTGCTACATATTTTTGGTAAAAAAAAAATCCCAATAAGCGTATATTGATTGGTTTGCGGAAAAGATATAGCATCTACAAACTATGGGATTTTTTTTTTTTATTAGTTATGGTGGCGATCAGCGACCTACAGCGGGACTGCGACATTGCGGCAGACACCTAACTGACACTTTTGACAATTTTTGGGGAGAAGTGACACTAATACATTGATCAGTGCGAAAAAAAATGCACTGTCACTGTACTAATGACACTGGCTGGGAAGGGGTTAACATCAGGGTCGATCAAAGGGTTAAATGTGTGCCTGGGTTGTGCTTACTCAACGTGGGGGAGGTGTTTTGTCTAGGGCAAGGCAAAGATCTGTGTTCCTGCTTAGCAGAGGCACAGGATTAGGGATGAGCTTCGTGTTCGAGTCGAACCCATGTTCGACTCGAACATCGGCTGTTCGACCGTCCGTCGAATTGCGAACGATATGGGCCGTTCGCGCCAAATTCGTGTGGCGCGTCACGGCCCATAATTCACTGCGGCATCGCAGTGCATTGCTGGCTGATGATTGGCCAAGCATGCACTATGACCCGCATGCTTGGCCAATCACAGCGCCGTCAGTAGAGAGAGCTGTAATTGGCCAAAGCCAGGGTGGCTTTGGCCAATTATGGCTCAGGGGATTTAGTACACACCCCACACTATATAAGGCCGCCTGCACGGCGGCCCTGTGTAGTGTGTGTTCCGGTGTGCTGAGCGATAGAGAGAGAGAGAGACAGTGTCATTTGATTTGAGTTAGATAGATTAGGCAGAACAGTCAGTCAGTTAGCTGCACTTACAGTGTATTGTGTATATATATGCATCCCAGGTGTTGCATATATATATATACACTGTATTCAGTTTAGCTAGATCCGTTCCTGTTATCTTCTATCTAGACTATTTACATTCAGTGCAGTGTGTCCTGCTCACAGTGTTCAGCTAGATCCGTTCCTGCTATTTACATTCAGTACAGTGCTTCCTGCTCACAGTGTTCAGCTAGATCCGTTCCTGCTATTTACATTCAGTGCAGTGCGTGCTGCTCACAGTGTTCAGCTAGATCCGTTCCTGCTATTTACATTCAGTGCAGTGTGTCCTGCTCACAGTGTTCAGCTAGATCCGTTCCTGCTATTTACATTCAGTACAGTGCTTCCTGCTCACAGTGTTCAGCTAGATCCGTTCCTGCTATTTACATTCAGTGCAGTGCGTGCTGCTCACAGTGTTCAGCTAGATCCGTTCCTGCTATTTACATTCAGTGCAGTGCGTCCTGCTCACAGTGTTTAGCTAGATCCGTTCCTGCTATTTACATTCAGTGCAGTGCGTCCTGCTCACAGTGTTCAGCTAGATCCGTTCCTGGTATTTACATTTAGTGCAGTGCGTCCTGCTCACAGTGTTCAGCTAGATCCGTTCCTGCTATTTACATTCAGTGCAGTGCGTGCTGCTCACAGTGTTCAGCTAGATCCGTTCCTGCTATTTACATTCAGTGCAGTGCGTCCTGCTCACAGTGTTCAGCTAGATCCGTTCCTGCTATTTACATTCAGTGCAGTGCGTCCTGCTCACAGTGTTCAGCTAGATCCGTTCCTGCTATTTACATTCAGTGCAGTGCGTCCTGCTCACAGTGTTTAGCTACATCCGTTCCTGCTGTTTACATTCAGTGCAGTGCGTCCTGCTCACAGTGTTCAGCTAGATCCGTTCCTGCTATTTACATTCAGTGCAGTGCGTCCTGCTCACAGTGTTCAGCTAGATCCGTTCCTGCTATTTACATTCAGTGCAGTGCGTCCTGCTCACAGTGTTCAGCTAGATCCGTTCCTGCTATTTACATTCAGTGCAGTGCGTCCTGCTCACAGTGTTCAGCTAGATCCGTTCCTGCTATTTACATTCAGTGCAGTGCGTCCTGCTCACAGTGTTTAGCTACATCCGTTCCTGCTGTTTACATTCAGTGCAGTGCGTCCTGCTCACAGTGTTCAGCTAGATCCGTTCCTGCTATTTACATTCAGTGCAGTGCGTCCTGCTCACAGTGTTCAGCTAGATCCGTTCCTGCTATTTACATTCAGTGCAGTGCGTCCTGCTCACAGTGTTCAGCTAGATCCGTTCCTGCTATATACATTTAGTGCAGTACGTCCTGCTCACAGTGTTCAGCTAGATCCGTTCCTGTTATCTTCCTACTGACAGGCAGGCTTGTCTGGTTACAGTATATAAAGCTACCTGAAGAAAATTACAGGTGTTCTTTTTGATCCTATTAGTACCACGGTCAGGCAGCTAGACTATTTACATTTAGTACAGTGTGTCCTGCTCACAGTGTTCAGCTAGATCCGTTCCTGTTATTTACATTCAGTGCAGTGCGTCCTGCTCACAGTGTTCAGCTAGATCCGTTCCTGCTATTTACATTCAGTGCAGTGCGTCCTGCTCACAGTGTTCAGCTAGATCCGTTCCTGTTATTTACATTCAGTGCAGTGCGTCCTGCTCACAGTGTTCAGCTAGATCCGTTCCTGCTATTTACATTCAGTGCAGTGCGTCCTGCTCACAGTGTTCAGCTAGATCCGTTCCTGCTATTTACATTCAGTGCAGTGCGTCCTGCTCACAGTGTTTAGCTACATCCGTTCCTGCTGTTTACATTCAGTGCAGTGCGTCCTGCTCACAGTGTTCAGCTAGATCCGTTCCTGCTATTTACATTCAGTGCAGTGCGTCCTGCTCACAGTGTTCAGCTAGATCCGTTCCTGCTATATACATTTAGTGCAGTACGTCCTGCTCACAGTGTTCAGCTAGATCCGTTCCTGTTATCTTCCTACTGACAGGCAGGCTTGTCTGGTTACAGTATATAAAGCTACCTGAAGAAAATTACAGGTGTTCTATCCCAGCTTAGTGCAGCTACAGGCCATTAGTATGTCTGGAAGGCCAAGAAGGAGAGGCAGACAGTCACAAGCCAATAAGAGAGGGCAAGCAGGCTCTGTGTCTAGTGCTGGTCGTGGAGACGGTGCATCCTCATCAGCACGTGGCCATGGGACACGCTTGGCCTTTTTTTCGGCAGCTGGCCGTGTTGAGCCGCAACATGCGGAAGACTTGGTCGAGTGGATGACCAAGCCGTCCTCATCCTCCTCATCCTCTCTCACCCATGCCCAGGGTGCTTTGTCTGGCAAAGCAGCGGCCTCTTCCCTCAGCTCAATGTCATCAGTGACTCCTTCCCTAGCTCCACCATGTCCTCATGAGGATTCCCTCGAACTGTTTGACCACAGTGTTGGGTACATGCTCCAGGAGGATGCCCAGCGTTTGGAAGGCTCTGATGATGATACTGAGCTCAATGAAGGCAGTAACATGAGCACGGACAGAGGGGGTGCCCAAGAAGGACAGCAATCTGGCAGTCATGCTCCCCCTGCTGCAGCATACTGCCAGGTTTGCTCCAGTGATGAGGAGGGAGGGGATGATGAGGTCACTGACTCAACGTGGGTGCCTGATAGGAGAGAGGAGGAGGAGGAGGAGGAGGAGGAGGAGGTGGCACATCACCAACTAGGCAGGATGCCCTCCAGGGGCCAGCCTAAGGGCAGCACATTGACTGCATCACACCCCAAAGCTCCACATGTGCAGGGCGCTGCAGTCTCTGCGCGTTATTCAAAAAGTTCTTTGGTGTGGGCCTTTTTTGAGACGAGTGCATCAGATCGCACCGCTGCTATTTGCAATATATGTCTCAAGCGTATCTCGCGTGGCCAAAACATCTCCCGCTTGGGTACCACATGCTTGACCAGACATATGTTGACCTGCCATGCAGTTCGTTGGCAAGCGTATCTAAAAGACCCACACCAAAGAACAAAGACGATCTCTCCTTGCTCCTCATCAGCTGAGATTTCCAACCCCACTAGACCTTCAGTCCTCTCTGCGACCTGCAGTGAGAGGAATGAAGGTGTAGAATTAGGTGTGTCACAGCCAAGTACTTATGGGCAATCTGCTTTTGGTACACCGACGTCAGATTGTACCAGGCAAATTTCCCTGCCCCAGCTGCTGCACCGCCGAAAGAAGTTTGCTCCCAGCCATCCACATGCCCAGCGGTTGAATGCTAGCTTGGCAAAATTGCTAGCACTTCAACTGCTGCCTTTTCAGTTGGTAGACTCTGCCCCCTTCCGTGAGTTTGTGGAATGTGCGGTTCCTCAGTGGCAGGTACCCAAACGCCACTTTTTCTCACGGAAGGCGATTCCGGCTCTCTACCGGCATGTGGAAGGCAATGTCCATGCCTCGCTGGACAGGGCGGTCAGCGGTAAGGTGCATATTACCGCTGACTCATGGTCCAGCAGGCATGGACAGGGACGTTACTTAAGTTTCACGGCGCATTGGGTGACTCTGCTGGCAGCTGGGAAGGATGCAGGACAAGGTGCAGTAGTGTTGGAGGTTGTTCCGCCACCACGCCTCCAAAATGCTGATTGTGACACACCTCTCTCCTCCACCCCCTCCTCTTCTTCTTCCTCCATGGCCTCTTCCTCGGAACCAGCGGTGCTCCGTAGGCGTTCAAGGGGCTACGCAAGTACGCAGGCCAAAAGATGCCATGCGGTGCTTGAGCTGGTGTGCTTGGGGGACAGGAGCCACACTGGGGCAGAGGTTCTGTCAGCTCTGCAGGGGCAGGTTCAGAGGTGGTTGACGCCACGCCAACTTAAGGCAGGAATGGTGGTTTGCGACAATGGCACCAACCTCCTCTCTGCCCTCCGACAGGGACAACTGACCCATGTGCCCTGTTTGGCTCACGTCCTTAACTTGGTGGTGCAGCGGTTCTTGGGCAGGTACCCGGGCTTACAGGATGTCCTGAGGCAGGCCAGGAAAGTCTGTGTGCATTTCCGCCGGTCATATAATGCCAGTGCTCGGCTGACGGACCTCCAAAAGGAGTTTAACCTGCCCAAGAACCGCCTAATCTGTGACATGCCCACCAGGTGGAACTCGACGTTGGCCATGCTGCAGCGGCTGCACACGCAGCAGAGGGCCATCAATGAGTACCTGTGCGACTATGGCACCAGGACAGGGTCAGGGGACCTTGGTTTTTTTTCCCCACGCCAGTGGGCCATGATCAGGGATGCATGCACTGTCCTGTCACCATTCGAGGAGGCCACGAGGATGGTGAGCACTGACAGTGCATGCATCAGTGACACTGTCCCCCTTGTCCACCTGTTGGAGCACACGCTGCGTGGAATAATGGACAGGGCACTTGAGGCAGAACAGAGGCAGGAAGAGGAGGACTTCCTTAGCTCTCAAGGCCCCCTTTATCCAGACAGTGTTCCTGCGTGCCCGCCGATCACACAGGAAGAGGAGGAGGAGGAGGAGGAGGAGGAGGAGGAAGATTGTGTCAGTATGGAGGTGGAGCCTGGCACTCAGCATCAGCAGTCTTTAAGGGATCAGTCCCAAGGAACACATGGACTTGTACGTGGCTGGGAGGAGGTGGCTGCGGACGTTGTTGTCCTTAGTGACCCAGAGGACTCCGGACCGAATGCCTCAGCAAACCTACGCTGCATGGCCTCCCTGATCCTGCAAAGCCTGCGTAAGGATCCTCGTATTCGTGGTATCAAGGAGAAGGACCAATACTGGCTGGCAACCCTCCTTGATCCACGTTACAAGGGTAAGGTTGCGGACCTTATCTTGCCATCGCAGAGGGAGCAGAGGATGAAACATCTTCGGGAGGCCTTGCAGAAAGGTCTGTGCAACGCGTTCCCAGAGACTGGGAGGTTACAAACTCCTGTTTCTGGACAACGTGTTGCTGAGGCTTCGGTCAGTCAAAGAAGGAGCGGTGGAGAAGGTGGCCGTCTGACCGATGCGTTCAGACAATTTTTTGGTCCGCAGCCCCAAGGTATGATCGGTTCCAGCAACCATCGCCAGCGTCTGTTTTACATGGTGCAGGAATACCTAGGGGCAAGATCAGACTTGGACACCTTTCCCACCGAAAATCCTCTGGGTTACTGGGTCTTGAGGATGGATCACTGGCCAGAGCTTGCACAGTATGCAATTGAGCTACTGGCCTGTCCTGCATCCAGCGTTCTTTCGGAACGCACATTCAGTGCTGCTGGAGGCGTGGTAACCGATCACAGGGTGCGTCTGTCCACCGACTCGGTCGATCGGCTGACCTTCATAAAAATGAATCAGTCTTGGATCACCACCAGCTACCAAGCACCTGATGCAGATGTAACCGAATAATTTTTTTTGAAATCTCAGATCCCTTCAAAGACTGCCTATGCTGATGCTGAGTGACTATCCCTGAGTAATTATCCTCTTCCTCCTCAATCATCACGCTGATAGCTTGTAAGAACATTTTTGGTTCTGGGCGCCACCACCAGTGCCTAAGGCACAATTTTTCAGCCCCTGTTTAACAGGGGCGTGTAATTACAATTTTTGATGTAATACTTTGCAGCAGGGCTCGTTCCTGCATTCCAACTAGAGTGTCTGTGAGGGGTTGCAGTGTTGTGGCACCAGCACCAGTGCCTAAGACCCAATTTTTCAGCCCCTGTCTAACAGGGGCGTGTAATTACAATTTTTGATGCAATACTTTGCAGCAGGGCTTGTTCCTGCGTTTCAACTAGAGTGTCTGTGAGGGGTTGCAGTGTTGTGGCACCAGCACCAGTGCCTAAGACCCAATTTTTCTGCCCCTGTCTAACAGGGGCGTGTAATTACAATTTTTGATGCAATACTTTGCAGCAGGGCTCGTTCCTGCGTTCCAACTAGAGTGTCTGTGAGGGGTTGCAGTGTTGTGGCACCAGCACCAGTGCCTAAGGCCTAATTTTTCAGCTCCTGTTCAACAGGGGCATGTAATTACAATTCTTGATCTAATATTTCACAGCAGGGCCCTGTGAGGGCTTACAGTGTTTTGGCCACAGCAACACCTAAGGCCCAAATTTCTGCTGAGTATATAGGGCAGGACCCTACTTTCAAACATCTAACTTACAAACGACTCCTACTTGCAAACGGAAGGAGACAACAGGAAGTGAGATGAAATCTACCCCTAAGGAAGGGAAATTCTCTCCTGTAAGAGTTAATATGGGAAAACAATTTTTCCTTTCCACTGATGCTTTCCAATCCTTGTTCCACAAAAAAACACAAATTTTCAAAAAACATTTTTCATTGGGACAAAAAAGTGAGGTGAAATCTTCTGAAGAGGAGGAAAGACGCAAAACAAATGTCACAGGGGTGATAACCCTTCCCTATGTTTTCCAAAAAGCTTAGAAAAGATTTTTTGGCTGGAGCTAAACACATTAAAAATGTTCAAAATTACAAACAGATTCTACTTAACAACAAACCTACAGTCCCTGTCTTGTTTGCACCGCCTGTATACTGCTGTTCAGAGTATATAGGGACCTTTCCTTATTTTAATTTGGGTGCGGGGTTCCCCTTAATATCCATACAAGACCCAAAGGGCCTGGTAATGGACTGGGGGGTACCCATGCCGTTTGTCTCACTGATTTTCATCCATATTGCCATGACCCGACATGACATTAAACCCGCAAGCAGTTTTAAATGAGATTTTTTCCTTTAAAAATGACATTTGGTGCAGGGACTGTTCTAAACATGGGAAACACGCGTCACTTTACAGGCATACTATAGACACCCCCCAGGTACGATATTTAAAGGAATATTTCACTTTTTTTTTTTTACTTTAAGCATCATTAAAATCACTGCTCCCGAAAAAACGGCCGTTTTTAAAAGTTTTTTTTGCATTGATACATGTCCCCTGGGGTAGGACCCGGGTCCCCAAACCCTTTTTAGGACAATACCATGCAAATTAGCCTTTAAAATGAGCACTTTTGATTTCGAACGTTCGAGTCCCATAGACGTCAATGGGGTTCTAACGTTCGTGCGAACTTGCGGTCCGTTCGCGGGTTCTGGTGCGAACCGAACCGGGGGGTGTTCGGCTCATCCCTACACAGGATCGACGCCTTCCCTTCTGACTGAAAGGCAATCTGCTTTGTTAGCATAGGGAGATTGTCATTCTGCCTGTGTCCTGTTTAATCGGCGGGTGCTGGTAGACATTGAGTAAAGGCTGCTGGACTCCCGCTGTGTAGAATCACAGTGGCAGCGGGTTCCCGGGGGGCGCACGCCCCGGACCCGGAAGTGTCAGAGGATCCATAGCTCCCAAATGTCCCCGATTTCGAGGGACTGTCCCTGATTTAGAATGAACAGAAAGTTAAAGGTCTAGATTGTAAGCTCTAACAAGCAGGGCCCTCTGATTTCTTTTGTATTAAATTGTAACTGTACTGTTGGCATTTTTTTTTTTTTTTTGTACATTGCTGCACAACTGTTGGTGCTATAGAAGAAATAGAGTAAATATACTGCGAGTGGTTGGCAGGTACAGGCATGATCCAATACATGTACGTGATTGGCCTCCTGGTGTTTTTCCACACCCCGCTGACCCGTGTTGTCTCTGGGCACAGCACAAGTTTAGCAACGATTTTGGCTGAAATCAGCTGATCAGCTGTGTCCAATCACACACAGCGTCCTGGGTTTACAGACACACAGAAATCTGTGTACAAAGAACAGCGATCTGGCTGTTTCTCATCCCTGTTTCTTCTCCCTTTTCAGGGAGAAAAAAACAGCGCGATCAGTAAGTAAAAGCAGCACACATTACGCATTACACACCTCCCAACTTTTTCAGATGGGAATGAGGGACGCCTACTAGCAAACGTATGTAGGCATAGGACAATACAGATTACAGCGCACACATTCAGGAATGACATTTCCTGCAGGGCTAGTTAAAAACACAAGAACATATTCAGAAAAATACGGGGGTTTGGTCACACTATATTAGACATGTGCACAGCCAAAAAAAAATCATTCATTTTCGTTTCATTAGTTTATTATTTTTTTCGTTTTTTGGGTCATTCGTTATGATCGCGATTCGTAAATTCGTTCATTCGTAAATTCGTAAATGCGTTCATTCGTACATTCATAATTCGAGCATTCGTTCATTCGTACATTTTTACATTTGTACATTCGTAAATTCGTAAAATCGTACATTTGTAAATTAGAAAATTCGGAAATTTGTAAATTCTAAGTTTGAAAATCCAAAAACCCGAAAATTCAAAAATCTGAAATAGTAACTAACTATTAAATTATAGGCATTGTAATTTCCTTTCAAACTTGACTGTCAGTGAATTTAACAAATACGAATTTATCCGAAGTTACGAATTATCCAAAACGAATGCTGCATCTAAACGAATGGAACGGAACAAATTAATAATCAACAATAATAATAAAACGTTGTTATTATTATTATTATTGTTATTTATTATTATCAATTCATTACGTTCCATTCTGTTTTTTAGGATCACTCATAACTTCGGATAAATTTGTATGTGTTACGTTCACTAACAGCCAAATTTAAAAGGAAATTACAATACCTAAAAATTAAAAGTTACTAGTAATTACTAATAGTTAGGTTATTATTAGTTAACTATTATTTCAGATTTCCGAATTTTCGAATTTTCAAATTTACCAATTCACTAATTTACTAATGTACGAATGTATGAATGTAAATTGCGAATGTACGAATGCCCGAATTTACGAATGTCCAATTTTATCGAATTTACGAATATTCGGAAAAAATTCGTTAAACGGGTTTTCGTTAATTCGGATATTCCCGAATTAACGAATTTGTCGAAATTCGTTAAAAAACTAATTGGGAACGAAACGAATTGCACATGCCTACACTATATGGTCATATAGTGCTAAGCCCACTGACTGCAACAAAGTACCCCCAATTAGTGGGTCCTACTCTAGTAATAGAATGGAAGATCCTTTGTCTCAACCATGGGAGCCGAACTCCTCTATGTGGGAGAACTGAAGGGGATACATCCTAAACACCGTTGCCCAGTAAACAAGTGATTAAAGGTGAATTATACAAAAAAAAAAAAATTTTTTTAATTTTATAAATCTTTTTATTTATTTCCTTAATAAACTAACAACCAAAACGAACAAAACAACACATCATACACATTGTGCCAAAATATAAATACAGGTCACACTGCATTACAGCCATCAATTAAGAAAAAAAAAGAAGAGAACGAAAAATAAAACCCAAAAGAATAAGATAATTAACAAAAGGATATTTTACCAGGGCTGTAATCTAAGCCATATCATTTGTCAAATTTGATATCTATCCACATCTAGTATAGCAAAAGTAAACTTTTAGTCCCTACTATCCACAGTGGCCCCCGAGCATCCTGTATATAAAGACATCTATATTATAGAAATCAATAACCCCCCCCCCCCCATGGGCATTAGATACCATATACGGCTTATCCAACCACTTTGCCCATACCTTTTCATACTTACTAGGAAATCCCCTGTTGATGTAGGTATCTCTTCAGTGGGAGATTAATATTTACCAATTGTTTCCAGTATAAAAGCGTAGAAGAAGAGGGTTTCTTCCAATGTAAAGCAATGGCTTTTCCCGCATAAAATAATGTAGTATTAGCAAACACTCGCTCAGATGCTGTAGGAAGGAAAAATCTCCACCAGACCCAGTAAACATACAGACATTGAGACCGGCAAAGGAGCAGAAGTAATAGAATTCAACAAGTCCACCACTTCCACCCAAAAAATAACTACGGTACGTATGGGCAAGTCCAGAAAATGTGTGTGGAAATCCCCCCGAGCCGCTCCACACCGCCAACACTCCGAAGAGCGCAAAGGATTTATCTTCTGAAGTCTGTGTGGCGTGATACAAGCTCTATGTACCAACCACTTGCCATCCCGGCCAATTCTGACATTTCTCTCCTACATGTAAAATTCATCATTTTTTTGCTAGAAAATTACATAGCAACCCCCAAACACATATATATATATATTTTTTTTAGCAAAGACTCTAGAGAATACAATGGCGGTCGTTGCAACTTTTTATCTTGCACGGTATTTGCACAGCAATTTTTCGAACATGTTCTTTTTTTTGGAAAAAAAAACAGTTTCATGCTTTAAAAAAAACAAAAAACATTAAAGTTAGCCCAATTTATTTGCATAATGTGAAAGATGAAGTTAGGCCGAGTAAATAGATGCCTAACATGTCATGCTTCAAAATTGCACACGCTCGTGGAATGGCGCCAAACGTCGGTACTTTCAAAATCCCCATAGGCGACGCTTTGAGTTACAGAGGAGGTCTAGGGCTAGAATTATTGCTCTCGCTCTAACGCTCGCGGCGATACCTCACATGTGTGGTTTGAACACCGCTTTCATATGTGGGCGGGACTTACGTATGCGTTCCCTTCTGCGTGCGAGCACACGAGGACAGGGGCGCTTTATTTATTTATTTTTTTATTGTTAATTTTACTTTTCTTTTTTTAGTTTGATACTTAAAAAAAAAAAATTGATCACTTTTATTTCTATTACAAGGAATGTAAACATCCCTTGTAATAGGAATATGGCATGATAGGTCCTCCTTACAGTGAGATGTGGGGTCAATAACACCCCACATCTCACCTCTAGGCTGGGAAGCCTGAAATAAAAAAAAAAAAAAAAAATATCACGGCTTCACATCCGAGGCAGCGCCATTTGTTTGAATGCAGAGGCCGGGCGTGACCTCATAACATCGCGCCCGTCCTCCGAACGATCATAGAGACTCCAGCAACCATCTGGTCCACCAGAAATCCCTATGGTAAACATCCAGATCCGTTCTCCGACTCACCGATGGAAGCGGTGAGTCGGTAGAAGCATGGATCATGGCAGGAGGGGGGGGGGAGTCCCTTCTCGCCGCCCGTAAGAACGATCAAGCGGCGGAACAGCCGATATGATCATTCTTATGGTGTAGGGAATCGCTGGTTGAAAAATCTGATATCTGAATGATGCCTGTAGTTGCACCCATCATTCGGATATACCCACACAAAGTCAAGGACGTCCTATTACGTACCTTGGGCGGGAATTGGTTAAATTGGATCATACGATCTCTCAAGGATACCAGGGATCGCAGAGGGAAATCCCACACACTCCTCCAATCTTCAATGCCCAGATCCGGTATGTCTCGCATCCACCTAGCTCTAAGACCCTCTAATGGAAGGAGGGAAATTAAAGTAGGATGAGAGTACACCCTCGAGGTGGACCTCTCCAAACATTCAGACCTAAGTACTGATTCTAGAGCTAAACTATCTTGTGGAAACTTTGCGTGAAACGTATGGGAAAGCTGGAAATATCTAAATAAATGGGAACTAGGTAAATTACAAATTGAGTTAAGTGTAGCCAAAGTCAACAATTTTAGATCAGTTACCACCTGAGAAAGTAAGTTGATATTATACTTAGTTCATGCAATAGGCTCGGGTAATTTACAAAATTGGGGAAGAGTAGGATTAAGCCATAAGGGGGCATTAGGGGAAATCGCCTCTTTAGGGTAATGCTCGCATCTAAGGCCGGTCTCCCAAGCTCGAATGGTGGTGAGCATTGAGGCGGTCAACTGGTAAAGTGCCCTACGGCCTCTAAACACAAGTACCTTAAGAGCTTCTATAGAACCTACCACCATTGCTTCCAACTGAGTAGAGGAATTAGATAATACTTGACTCAGCCACCATGCGGCTGTAACCAGCTGAGTAGACAGAAAATATTTATATAAATCTGGGAAATCTAAACCACCCTAGTCACAGGGGCGCATCAGAGTGGTTAATTTATACCTGGGGTTCTTTGATCCCCATAAGAAGGATGAAAAAAGTTGGTTTAATCGAGTGAAAAATGAGACCGAGAGCCACTGAGGAGAGTGTCTAAAAAGATATATAAATTTTGGTATAATTTTCATTTTTTAAAAGATTGATTCATCCTAGTAAAGATAATGGTAGAGACTTCCGCACTTTCAACTTTGACCCAATATCTCCTGAGATCGGGGTCCAGATTCAAGGAAATAAATTCAGAAGCTTGACGGGAAATTACAACTCCTAAGTACCGTATTTATCGGCGTATAACACGCACTTTTTTCCCCTGAAAATCAGGGGAAAATCGTGGGTACGTGTTATACGACGATCCCCCACCGATTGTGAGCTTTTCGGCCGCTCTCAGCGGCTTTTGGCTTTGAAAATGGCGCCGCCGTTCTCGGGCGCTTTCGGCCATTCTTGGCGGCTCTTGGCCGCTTTTGGCAATTCTCGGCGGCTCTCGGCCATTCTCGACGGCTTTCGCCCGCTTTCAGCCATTCTTGGCGCCTCTCACAGTCCCGCGGGAGCCGCCGAAAGCCGAGTGCGTCCGAGAGCGTCCGAGAGCCGCCGAGAATGGCCGAAAGCGGCCCGAGAGCCGCCGAGAATGGCCGAAAGCGCCCGAGAACGGCGGCGCCATTTTCAAAGATGCAAACGACACAGGCTACAGAGGGACACTGACAAGGCTGCAATCGGGTACAAGACTACAGATGGACACTAACAAGGCTGCACTGGGGGACAAGGCTGCAATGGGGGACATGGCTGCAATGGGGGACAAGGCTGCAATGGGGGACAAGGCTGCAATGGGGGACAAAGCTGCAATGGGGGACAAGGCTGCAATGGGGACAAGGCTGCACTGGGGGACAAGGCTGCAATGGGGGACAAGGCTGCAATGGGGACAAGGCTGCAATGGGGGACAAGGCTGCAATGGGGGACAAGGCTGCAAATGGGGGACAAGGCTGCAATGGGGGACAAGGCTGCAATGGGGACAAGGCTGCAATGGGGGACAAGGCTGCAATGGGGACAAGGCTGCACTGGGGGACAAGGCTGCAATGGGGGACAAGGCTGCAATGGGGGACAAGGCTGCAATGGGGA
The DNA here is from genome assembly GCA_037952925.1 of Lithobates clamitans. Classification (NCBI taxonomy): domain Eukaryota; kingdom Metazoa; phylum Chordata; class Amphibia; order Anura; family Ranidae; genus Lithobates; species Lithobates clamitans. The sequence goes on along the minus strand of JBBGZY010001332.1, from coordinate 436,396 downwards.
CAAGGCTGCAATGGGGGACAAGGCTGCAATGGGGGACAAGGCTGCAATGGGGGACAAGGCTGCAATGGGGGACAAGGCTGCAATGGGGACAAGGCTGCAATGGGGGACAAGGCTGCAAATCCCTCCTAAACTTAGGGTGCGTGTTATACGCCGGCGCGTGTTATACGCCGATAAATACGGTACTTGAAATTCTCTACCCACTGCAATGGAGTATCATTCAAAGCCATGCTACGGGCGTCAACGTCTATTGGGAACAGCAAGGACTTAGTCCAATTTACCTTCAGCCCAGTAATGGTTGAAAAGGAATCTAATATCTGTAGGGTCCTTTGGAGAGAGGGTCCAGCATCATTCAAAAATAATAATAGATCATCTGCATACAAGGCTACCCTCTCCTCCAACCAACCAACCAATCCGCAATCTATTTCATACTTGCCAATAGTCCCGAATTTCCCGGGACATGCACGAATTCGGGAGCCTCGTCCCGATTTTTTTATTTCCCGGGATTTGTCCCGAATTTCCTTGCTTGTCCCGAGATCGTACATTTTTTTGGGCATTATTGAGTTAATTAGTACTATCACTGCAGCTTCGGTATCCTCCCCCCTGGCTCATTTTGTCCTCCTTCTCCTCTATTGGACAAGGAGGACACCTGCTCCTTCTGCCTGCCTTGATTTGCCAAGTATGGCAAGCAGGGGCGTGGCTACTTCGCAGTCGGAGCACATGGATGGATGGATGGGGGAGGAGGTGTGCACCGCTGCTGACTGCTGCTGTGTCAGTGCCAGGACTCTCACTCAGAGGAGGAAGAAGTTTGCCTCCTCCTGTTTACACAGCACCAAGGAGGAGAACGTGAAAGGTCCGGGGGAGGCCGAAGGCCGGGACCACCAGGGAACAGTCGGCGCCACGTGAGGGGAGCTAGTGTGTCATTCGGTAAGTCAAAGTGCTCCCAGCTTCTGTTTGAGGGGGAAAAAAAAAATTCTCCCTCCTCTCCGCTGCAATGTCTGATGTAAGGGGGGCTTTGCTGGCAATGTCTGATGTAAGAGGGGACTCTGCTGGCAATGTCTGATGTAAGGGGGGGACTCCGCTGTAATGTCTGATGTAAGGGGGGGACTCCGCTGCAATGTCTGATGTAAGGGGGGGACTCCGCTGCAATGTCTGATGTAAGGGGGGACTCTGCTGGCAATGTCTGATGTAAGGGGGGACTCCGCTGCAATGTCTGATGTAAGGGGGGGACTCTGCTGGCAATGTCTGATGTAAGGGGGGACTCCGCTGCAATGTCTGATGTAAGGGGGGGACTCTGCTGGCAATGTCTGATGTAAGGGGGGACTCTGCTGGCAATGTCTGATGTAAGGGGGGACTCTGCTGGCAATGTCTGATGTAAGGGGGGACTCCGCTGCAATGTCTGATGTAAGGGGGGGACTCCGCTGCAATGTCTGATGTAAGGGGGGGACTCCGCTGCAATGTCTGATGTAAGGGGGGACTCTGCTGGCAATGTCTGATGTAAGGGGGGACTCTGCTGCAATGTCTGATGTAAGGGGGGACTCCGCTGCAATGTCTGATGTAAGGGGGGGACTCCGCTGCAATGTCTGATGTAAGGGGGGACTCTGCTGGCAATGTCTGATGTAAGGGGGGACTTCGCTGCAATGTCTGATGTAAGGGGGGACTCCGCTGCAATGTCTGATGTAAGGGGGGACTCCGCTGCAATGTCTGATGTAAGGGGGGGGACTCCGCTGCAATGTCTGATGTAAGGGGGGACTCTGCTGCAATGTCTGATGTAAGGGGGGACTCCGCTGCAATGTCTGATGTAAGGGGGACTCCGCTGCAATGTCTGATGTAAGGGGGGGACTCCGCTGCAATGTCTGATGTAAGGGGGGGACTCCGCTGCAATGTCTGATGTAAGGGGGGGACTCCGCTGCAATGTCTGATGTAAGGGGGGGCTTTGCTGGCAATGTCTGATGTAAGGGGGGACTCCGCTGCAATGTCTGATGTAAGGGGGGACTCCGCTGCAATGTCTGATGTAAGGGGGGGACTCCGCTGCAATGTCTGATGTAAGGGGGGGACTCCGCTGCAATGTCTGATGTAAGGGGGGACTCTGCTGCAATGTCTGATGTAAGAGGGGACTCTGCTGCAATGTCTGATGTAAGGGGGGCTTTGCTGGCAATGTCTGATGTAAGGGGGGACTCCGCTGCAATGTCTGATGTAAGGGGGGGACTCCGCTGCAATGTCTGATGTAAGGGGGGGACTCCGCTGCAATGTCTGATGTAAGGGGGGGCTTTGCTGGCAATGTCTGATGTAAGGGGGGACTCCGCTGCAATGTCTGATGTAAGGGGGGACTCCGCTGCAATGTCTGATGTAAGGGGGGGACTCCGCTGCAATGTCTGATGTAAGGGGGGCTTTGCTGGCAATGTCTGATGTAAGGGGGGACTCCGCTGCAATGTCTGATGTAAGGGGGGGACTCCGCTGCAATGTCTGATGTAAGGGGGGGACTCCGCTGCAATGTCTGATGTAAGGGGGGGACTCCGCTGCAATGTCTGATGTAAGGGGGGCTTTGCTGGCAATGTCTGATGTAAGAGGGGACTCTGCTGGCAATGTCTGATGTAAGGGGGGGACTCCGCTGCAATGTCTGATGTAAGGGGGGGACTCCGCTGCAATGTCTGATGTAAGGGGGGACTCTGCTGGCAATGTCTGATGTAAGGGGGGACTCCGCTGCAATGTCTGATGTAAGGGGGGGACTCTGCTGGCAATGTCTGATGTAAGGGGGGACTCCGCTGCAATGTCTGATGTAAGGGGGGGACTCTGCTGGCAATGTCTGATGTAAGGGGGGACTCTGCTGGCAATGTCTGATGTAAGGGGGGACTCTGCTGGCAATGTCTGATGTAAGGGGGGACTCCGCTGCAATGTCTGATGTAAGGGGGGGACTCCGCTGCAATGTCTGATGTAAGGGGGGGACTCCGCTGCAATGTCTGATGTAAGGGGGGACTCTGCTGGCAATGTCTGATGTAAGGGGGGGACTCTGCTGGCAATGTCTGATGTAAGGGGGGACTCTGCTGGCAATGTCTGATGTAAGGGGGGACTTCGCTGCAATGTCTGATGTAAGGGGGGACTCCGCTGCAATGTCTGATGTAAGGGGGGACTCCGCTGCAATGTCTGATGTAAGGGGGGGGACTCCGCTGCAATGTCTGATGTAAGGGGGGACTCTGCTGCAATGTCTGATGTAAGGGGGGACTCCGCTGCAATGTCTGATGTAAGGGGGACTCCGCTGCAATGTCTGATGTAAGGGGGGGACTCCGCTGCAATGTCTGATGTAAGGGGGGACTCTGCTGCAATGTCTGATGTAAGGGGGGGCTTTGCTGGCAATGTCTGATGTAAGGGGGGACTCCGCTGCAATGTCTGATGTAAGGGGGGACTCCGCTGCAATGTCTGATGTAAGGGGGGGACTCCGCTGCAATGTCTGATGTAAGGGGGGGACTCCGCTGCAATGTCTGATGTAAGGGGGGACTCTGCTGCAATGTCTGATGTAAGAGGGGACTCTGCTGCAATGTCTGATGTAAGGGGGGCTTTGCTGGCAATGTCTGATGTAAGGGGGGACTCCGCTGCAATGTCTGATGTAAGGGGGGGACTCCGCTGCAATGTCTGATGTAAGGGGGGGACTCCGCTGCAATGTCTGATGTAAGGGGGGGACTCCGCTGCAATGTCTGATGTAAGGGGGGCTTTGCTGGCAATGTCTGATGTAAGGGGGGACTCCGCTGCAATGTCTGATGTAAGGGGGGACTCCGCTGCAATGTCTGATGTAAGGGGGGACTCCGCTGCAATGTCTGATGTAAGGGGGGGACTCCGCTGCAATGTCTGATGTAAGGGGGGACTCCGCTGCAATGTCTGATGTAAGGGGGACTCCGCTGCAATGTCTGATGTAAGGGGGGACTCCGCTGCAATGTCTGATGTAAGGGGGGGACTCCGCTGCAATGTCTGATGTAAGGGGGGACTCCGCTGCAATGTCTGATGTAAGGGGGGACTCCGTTGCAATGTCTGATGTAAGGGGGGACTCCGTTGCAATGTCTGATGTAAGGGGGGGCTTTGCTGGCAATGTCTGATGTAAGGGGGGGACTCCCCTGGGGACACCTGATGGCATCTGGTGGCAGGCGACGTGGCAGGTGACACGCTCAGGGTTCCCACTGATTTCTGCATTATGGTGAGTTAAATAATTTCATTTTATATTACAATGTAATAATAGAAATAATGCACTTCAATCATCCTGACACCATAACAACCATGGTGCCGGATTGATTGAAGTGCTAACACCAGGTGTTTGGAGTATCTTTATCTGCTGATTGTTAAACTTTCTAGAATACACATATTTCTATTGTTGTGTAGGATCTGGGGCTGCTGTCCCTTCATTTCCCTCTCCCCCTCTCCCCCTCTAATCCCTCTCCATCCCTCATTCATCTCAGACTCTAACTAACCACACCCTCGTGATCCACGCCCACTTAAGTCACGCCCACTGTTTTGCATAAACCACGCCCATTTTTGCCCCTAATTATTGTACGACTCCGCCTACAGCCAAAAAAGTGTCCCACATTTTTTTTTTGCAATGTTGGCAACTATGCTAGTTATATTGGGAGTAATGCAAAGTGCCTCCGCCAGAGGCTCCATAGCAATAGCAAGGAGGGTCAGAGACAGAGGGCAGCCCTGCCGAGTTCCTCTAAATAATGAAAAAGAAGTTGACAACCCTCCCCCCCATTTTCACTGCAGCTTCGGGGTGTCTATATAGGACCTGCAACCATTTTATAAACACCATTGAAAAGCCCAAATGCGAGGGGTGTACTCACTTTTGCGAGATACTGTATATTAATGCATACAGTGCCTTGAAAAAGTATTCACTCCCCTTGAAATTTTCCACATTTTGTCATGTTACATGTGGCGTGCATTTGTATTCAGAGAAAGTAATGTCACCAGCACACCAGGATCTCCAAAAATGGGTCCAAAACTTTAATCAGCGATTACATAATTACAGCAGAAAGCAAAGTGTGGCGTGTATTTGTATTCAGCCCCCTTTACTCGGATACCCCTAACTAAAATCTAGTGGAAACAATTGCCTTCCGAAGTCACCTAATTGGTAAATATAGTCCACCTGTGTGTAATTTAATCTCAGTATAAATACAGCTGTTCTGTGAAGCCCACAGAGGTTTGTTAGAGAACCTTAGTGAACAAATAACATCATGAAAGCCAAGGAACACACCAGACAGGTCAGGGATAAAGTTGTGGAGAAGTATAAAGCAGGGTTAGGTTATAAAAATATTTCCCAAGCTTTGAACATCTCACGGAGCTCTGTTCAATCCATCATCAGAAAATGTAAAGAGTATGGCACAACTGCAAACCTTCCAAGACATGGCCGTCCACCTAAACCAGGGGTCTTCAAACTACGGCCCTCCAGTTGTTCAGGAACTACAATTCCCATCATGCCTAGTCATTTCTGTGAATGTCAGTGTTTTACAATGCCTCATGGGATGTGTAGTTCCGTAACAGCTGGAGGGCCGTAGTTTAAGGATCCCTGACCTAAACTGACCGGCCGGGCAAGGAGAGCATTCATCAGAGAAGAGCCAAGAGGTCCATGGCAACTCTGGAGGAGCTGCAGAGATCCACAGCTCAGGTGGGAGAATCTGTCCACAGGACAACTATTAGTCGTGTTCTCCACAAATCTGACCTTTATGGAAGAGTGACAAGAAGAAAGACATTGGTGAAAGAAAGTCATAAGAAGTCCTGTTTGTAGTTTGTGAGAAGCCATGTGGGGGACACAGCAAACATGTGGAAGAAGGTGCTCTGGTCAGATGAGACCAAAATTTAAATTTTTGGCCTAAAAGCAAAACGCTATGTGTGGCGGAAAACTAACACTGCACATCACCCTGAACACACCATCCCCACTGTGAAACATGGTGGTGTCAGCATCATGTGGTGAGGATGCTTTTCTTCAGCAGGGACAGGGAAGCTGGTCAGAGTTGATGGGAAGATGGATGGAGCCAAATACAGGACAATCTTAGAAGAAAACCTGTTAGAGTCTGCAAAAGACTTGAGACTGGGGCGGAGGTTCACCTTCCAGCAGGACAACGACCCGAAACATACAGCCAGAGCTACAATGGAATGGTTTAGATCAAAGCATATTCATGTGTTAGAATGGCCCAGTCACAGTCCAGACCTAAATCCTATTGAGAATCTGTGGCCAGACTTGAAAATTGCTGTTCACAGACGCTCTCCATCCAATCTGACAGAGCTTGAGATATTTTGCAGAGAAGGATGAACAAAAATGTCCCTCTCTAGATGTGCAAAGCTGGTAGAGACATCCCCAAAAAGACTTGCAGCTGTAATTGCAGTGAAAAGAGGTTCTACAAAAGTATTGACTCGGGGGGCTGAAGACAAATGCCCAACACACTTTTCACATATTTATTTGTAAATAATTTGGAAAACAATTTATTATTTTCCTTCCACTTCACAATTATGTGCCACTTTGTGTTGGTCTATCATATAAAATCCCAATAAAATACATTTACGTTTTTGTTTGCAACATGACAAAATGTTGAAAATTTCAAGGGGTATGAATACTTTTTTAAGGCACTGTATGTAAGAAACACGGGTGGTGTGAACAAGCTGTTTAAGGTAAAAGACACATCAATATCATTCACTTCACCTGTCAGTGGACATAAAGTTATGGCTGATTGGTTTATATAATCAGGTCAAGACTTTTTATTCCCTATATATTATCAGACCCCAAAGCAGGACCTATACACCCCTTCCAATTCTGCAATCCCATCCCCCAACAGTCTTTGTTTCCTTTCCTGCCCAGTACTTTGTCTCTCTATCTTCAGCTCTCTTTCTTGTTACTGTACATCCAGAATTTCCAGAGTTACTGGATAATACCTTTATAATTATGGAAAGGAATCCGGCTGCTTATTTTTGTGATTGTAGGTTGTATTGTTCACATTCCATATCAGAACACTGGAAGATTAATTTTCTTTATTTGAAAACTTGAAATAAACAAATTCTACCATAAACTAGAATATTTTGTAAAAACAGCACAGGAGCGCTGGGTACAAACTACGAACCCCGCTATGGAGGTTTGCTATTACTTATGCAAGATTTTCATGCATACCCTCACCGTGTTCCATATAGGATGACAATTCATTTATTCTTAGAATTGCTACCAGTTCTGCCCTTTGGGTGGGGGTGAACAGGGAACACTAGTATGTATTGGACGAGGATGAATAAAAAGAAGCTGCGCCCCTTATATCAGGAGTCCCCCTTACTTCAGGGTCCCCCTTACATCAACTGTTTCCAATGGTGCCCCCTTACATCAGATGTCCTAAACAGTGCCCCTTTATATCAACTGTCTCCTTCAGAGTGCACTCTTATATGAATTGTTCCCATCAGAGTTCCCCTTGCATCAATTGTCCCCATCTGAGTGACATCTTACATCAATTGTCCACATCTCACTGGCCCATGGATCAGGAACCAACAGTTTGGGGCATGTAACTATCATCTCAGGGGGGCGGGGCACTGACTTACCCCAGAACCCCCCCAGTTTCAGGCCTATTTGATCTCCACCCACCTTTAAGCAAACTGTCCCCTGATCTCCATCCAGCCTCAGGCAGACCGTCCCCTGATCTTCATCCAACCTCAGGCAGACCATCCCCTGATCTCTATCCAGCCTCAGGCAGACCGTCCCCTGATCTTCATCCAACCTCAGGCAGACCATCCCCTGATCTCTATCCAGCCTCAGGCAGACCGTCCCCTGATCTTCATCCAATCTCAGGCAGACCATCCCCTGATCTCTATCCAGCCTCAGGCAGACCCTCCCCTGATCTTCATCCAACCCCAAACAGACCGTCCCCTGATCTCTATCCAACCTTGGCAGACTGTCCCCTGATCTTCATCCAACCTCAGGCAGACCGTCCCCTGATCTCTATCCAGCATCAGGCAGACCATCCCCTGATCTCTATCCAGCCTCTGGCAGACATCCCCTGATCTTCATCCAACCTCAGGCAGACCTTCCCCTGATCTCTATCCAGCCTCAGGCAGACCATCCCCTGAACTCTATCCAACCTCGGCAGACAGTCCTCTGATCTTCATCCAACCTCAGGCAGACCATCCCCTGATCTCTATTCAGCCTCAGGCAGACCTTCCCCTGATCTTCATCCAACCTCAGGCAGACCATCCTCGATCTCTATCCAACCTCAGGCAGACCGTCCCCTGATCTCCATCCACCCTCGGGCAGACCATCCCCTGATCTCCATCCAACCCCAAGCATACCGTCCCCTGATCTCCATCCAACGTCAGGCAAACCATTCCCTGATCTCCATCCAGCCTCAGGCAGACCGTCCCCTGATCTCCATCCAACCCTAGGTATACCATCACCTGATGTTCATCCAACCTCAAGCAGACCGTCCCCTGATCTCTATCCAGCCTCAGGCAGACCGTCCCCTGATCTCCATCCACCCTCGGGCAGACCATCCTCTAATCTCCATCCAACCCCAAGCATACTGTCCCCTGATCTCCATCCAATGTCAGGCAGACCATTCCCTGATCTCCATCCAGCCTCAGGCAGACCATCCCCTGATCTCCATCCACCCTAGGCATACCGTCCCCTGATGTTCATCCAACCCCAAGCATACCGTCCCCTCATCTCCATCCAACCTCAGGCAGATTGTCCCCTCATCTCCATCCAACCTCAGGCAGACTCCCCCCTGATCTCCATTCAAGTATTTTCTGTTGTTTGGGAAATATTCTTAGCATGAAAGAAAAGAAAACAAATGCAGCTTTCATATCTAAGGACTGCTAAACTTCAATATATTACATTTATGTTCTTGGATTTTTATGTTCCTTCAACAATTTATAAGGGGCATCTTAACAATTTTACCTGTTGTTAAAATAGTATCAAACAATCGCACACAATGAATGTATTTTAGTTCTGGCACATTTTAACCAATGTATGACAATGTTCTGTCAGACACAAAGAGAGATCCTGACATTTGCCCTCAGCCAGGTGTAAGGCTGGGTGGTGTACAATGTGTTTTAGTGTCACAGCCTCTAGCTATGTGTACAGAATGTGAGCGAGGAAGATGCAGAGTCATCAAGAGTCGGCAATATTGCAGCGTCTTTGTAAACGGCACGTCCTCCAGAGCAGATAATGTGCTGCTATCCCTGGAGGTCACATAAACTGAGATAATGACAGGCAGATTTGCTCCCGACCTCCATTCCACTCTTAATCTTCGTACACACGATCAGATTTTCGGACGACTGTTCGTCCGTTTTTTGTTGCATGTGTAGCACCCTGGTGTTTAGGCATGGTTTCTCCTAAATTTACCTGCTAGGTAACCTTGGCTAATTGTTGAGGATCAATTGATTTCACACTAAGTCTGTGATTGCTGCACTTTTCTCTTTTGCCACTAGGTGGCCGGGCACTTGATGGCACTAGAGAAGACAAGGGCATTGCAAGGTCAGATTGTGGGTATTTGGGGTGTCTCAGCCAATGGGCAGGGGTTTTCTTAAATCCCTTGGCCTGTTGGGAGAACCTAAAAATTTAGGTGGAGTCAGGTGATCGGGGTCCTGGGCCACCTGGACCGCTGTCTGGGTGGACATGTGTTGTATTGCGCAGGATACTAGGCCGGAGTTTGGGCCTATCCCGGGCACATCTGGCTACTAGGCTGTCTGAGGGCCTATCCAGAAGCAAGAGGGTTGGGATTGCAGCTTTCAGTCCAACCAAAAGTGACGGTCCTGCCGGCTGGAGAACCTGTCATGGTCAAAGGTAGAGGGGAAGCTGTCGCCACTAAGGGACCATCCACCTTGTTACCAGGGACCACAGTGAGTAGCTGAAGCAAGTACTGGAGCAGTATTCTCACCAACCGGGGGACGGTGGAGAATCTGGAAAACTTCAGTAGATATCAAGCCAGGGACCCAACCAGCGGAGGTGACGCTTGCAGAGCAGCCTTGTGTGTCAAGCCAGGGCCTGAGCAGGCCAGTGGGGTGAAGCTTGAAAAGTATTTTGAGTGCCAAGCTAGGGACCCAGCAGAGAAGCAGGGGTGACGCTTGAAGAAGATATTACAGTGAAGATTGGAGGAGCTCACAGGATTCAGTAGTAGTGAATCATATAGTCTAGTGTGAGAGAGACTGGGAGCTCAGTGGCCTCAAGAACTACAAGGAGTGATTGTAGTGGAGGAGAAGGAACTTTTGCGCTTTGTGTTAGAAACTGTTAAAGACTGTTGCCATAGGAGACAGCATTCCTACACATGCAGATGTGGCGTCTTGCTGGATGCCTTTCCCTGCATGGCTGTCCTCCTGTAGAAGTCTCAGAGTCTGCCAATTATTATTGAAACTACCTAAGGGTGTCCTGGCCCTAACCCTCTCTCCCAAAGTTCTGTTAAGAGAAATAAAATCTCTTTGCATTCAAGAAGTGTCTGGCGCCCATGAATCTACCTTGCATTGCGCCTACTATGCCTTGCAACCCACCATATACTGAAGGATGTCAGCTATCTCTGGCCCTAGAGGTTCTCATTAGACTGAAGGAGGCCCGGGACCTTGCTACACATGCTAGTCTCATGTCGAAAGTGAAGAGGTTACTCACCATACAACTTCAGAAATGACGTAACGTGTTGAATAGTTTTGTATGTATTCTTTCTGAGCATGCGTAGTCTTGCTCTTACAATTTTTTTTCGGAACCAAAACCGCACTAATGTAACGAAAATCTGGACGTTGAGTTCACATCCGACAAAAATTTTATAGTCTGCACTTCCAGCTTTTGTCGAACGAAAAATCGGAATCGGCTGTCGAAAGCAGCGTACTAACGATCTGAAAATCGGCAGGTCGGACGAAATTTTACTTCCGATTTTTGTATCGTTATGCATAGGCCTTTACCCATAAAACACAGGAACATTGAGTGTGTGCAATGCATGGCAAAACCCCAACATGCTTATTGTCCATTGAAAACAAAAAGACACCAGATCTAGTGCCACACTGGCGATCTCTAATGAAATGAAAAAGAAAATCATTTTTTTTTTCAATATGGATGAGCACCATTGCAAAGATCTAAGTGACTCAAATTGATTTACATGTATTTATAGCCAAAAACCTTTTTTTTTTTGTTTGTTTTACATTTTGAAAAGAAGGATTAAAACCCCAGTCAGGTCATTCTGTGGTGTCTACTTGGTAAATGTCCCTTTGCTTCCTGTCATGAAGATGCAGCAAGAAATGAGAGGAAATCCCAACAAAGTGGGAGAAATTCCCATCTTAGACCCCATTCAGATATCACAATGGAGGAACGAGCTTTCCCGCTTGCGATTCTGAAAGCGCAATTCACATGCGTTTTCTGCGTGGTTTGCATAGAGCAGCCCATTCGCTTCTATGTGTATTTGTCGCCAGTGGTGTATTTTAGACATGTGCAATTCGTTTAGTTCCCAATTCGGAAATCTGAAATAATGACTAATAATTCGGAAAATTCGGAAATGTGAAAAATTCGGAAATTCTAAAATTTGGAATTCGTAAATTCGTAAAATCAAAAATTAGAAAATTCAGAATTCGTAAATTAGAAAATTCGGAAATTCGAAGATCCGGAAATCTGAACATTCAGAAATTCGGAAATTCGAAAATAACAAAGGAAAATCCGAAAGAACGAAAATTTAAATAATAGGTATTATTAATAGGTATAGGAATTTTATTTCAAATTTGGCTGTTAGTGAACATAACGAAAACAAATTTATCCAAAATGATGAATTATCCATAATAACGAATGCTGCATCTAAACTAATGGAATGTAACAAATTAATAATAATAAATAACAATAATAATAATAATAAAAACATATTATTATTTATTATTATTTAATTCTCTTCCATTTGTTTACATTCTTTATTTTAGATAATTCGTATCCAATTGTATTGTATCCATTTGTATCCAATCAGGCAGACAGACTCCTATGCTACTTAGTGGATGGTAAATCAAAAGGAGATTGTACAATCTGAGTAATATACACTATATTGCCAAAAGTATTGGGACGCCTGCCTTTACACGCACGTGAACTTTATTGGCATCCCAGTCTATAATGCCCCGTACACACGATCAGACATTGTTCGAACATTCCGACAACAAAATCCTAGGATTTTTTCCGTCGGATGTTGGCTCAAACTTGTCTTGCATACACACGGTCACACAAAGTTGTCGGAAAATCCGATCGTTCTGAACGCGGTGACGTAAAACACGTACATCGGGACTATAAACGGGCCAGTAGCCAATAGCTTTCATCTCTTTATTTATTCTGAGCATGCGTGGCACTTTGTGCGTCGGATTTGTGTACACACGATCGGAATTTAACCGGATTTTGTTGTCGGAAAATTTTATATCCTGCTCTCTAACTTTGTGTGTCGGAAAATCCGCTGGAAAATGTCCGATGGGGCCCACACACGGTCGGAATTTTCGACAACAAGGTCCTATCACACATTTTCCGTCGGAAAATCCGACCGTGTGTACAGGGCATTAGTCCGTAGGGTTCAATATTGAGTTGGCCCGCCCTTTACAGCTATAACAGCTTCAACTCTTCTGGGAAGGCCGTCCACAAGGTTTAGGATTGTGTCTATGGGAAGGTTTGACCATTCTTCCAGAAGAGCATTTGTGAGGTCAGACACTGATGTTGGATGAGAAGGCCTGGCTCACAGTCTCCGCTCTAATTTATCCCAAAGGTGTTCTATCGGGTTGAGGTCAGGACTCTGTGCAGGCCAGTCAAGTTCCTCCACCCCAAACTCACTAATTCATGTCTTTTTGGACCTTGCTTTGTGCACTGGTGCGCAGTCATGTTGGAACAGGAAGGGGCCGTCCCCAAACTGTTCCCACAAAGTTGGGAGCATGAAATTGTCCAAAATATCTTGGTTTGCTGACACCTTCAGAGTTCCTCTCACTGGAACTAAGGGGCCAAACCCAACCCCTGAAAAACAACTCCACACCATAATCCCCCCTCCACCAAATGGTTTGGACCAGTGTACAAAGCAAGGTCCATAAAGACATGGATGAGCGAGTTTGGGATGGAGCAGCAAAAAAGAATTCTGGTTGGCCGCACGTCCAGTAAAATCACCTTTATTAAGTCCAAAAAAAATGTCCAAAAAGAGGGGTACGGCATCACCACTAACACGTTTCACGCGCCTTTGGCACTTAGTCATAGCAGCTATGACTCGCCTACGCTCTCTTTGCACAGAGCAGCCCCGATCCTCCATTTCTGGGGTCCCCTGCCAGCGCTCCTGGCCCCTCCCTCAAGCCATTTGGGGGCACTCCTGCAGACTTGCCCCAATCCTCCCTGTTAGGGGCGGCCCATCCATTAAGGGTGCACGAGCACCGCCCCCCCCCCATACATGTGTCCGGCCCTCAGGACACTGGTGCATGGATTCCAATGCGGGGGGGGGCTGTTTTTTTGAAGCACCGACTGGAGCCAGAGGCTCTAATAGGATTCAATATAGGATGGACTAGGATCGCAAAGAGTGTGATCCGAGCCCATTGGGGGGGGGGGGGGGTTGTTTGCTGACCTCCCCACCCGAGAAATAAAAAAAAATAAAAAATCACCAGCCACCACTGCTTGCTGTCTGCATCTATTGACACGTTGGGATTCAGACCCACCCCCTGCTCTCCATTGGCTCCTGCTGCTGTCCCAGAACCAATGAGAGATCGGAAAGAGCCACTGCTCTTGTGCACAACACTAGCTTAAAGTGGAGTTCCACCCAAAAGTGGAACTTCCACTCATCGGATTCCTCCCCCCCCCTCCGGTGACACAGTTGGCACCTTTCAGGGGGGAGGGGGTGCAGATACCTGTATATTACAGGTATCTGTACCCACTTCCGGCATAGATAGCCGCAGAATCTGCGGTTATTTACGCCACTTCCTGTTCCCCCACCCGCTGTCTGCTGGGAAACACACGGGTCCCAGAGACAGCAGGGACCATCCGTATTGCGCATGCGCAGTAGGGAACCGGGAAGTGAAGGCGCAAGCCTTCACTTCCTGATTCCCTTACCGAAGATGGAGGCTGCAGCACCCGAGGACCGAGAGATGGGAGAGCCTCGGGTGCCGACATCGCGGCGCCCTGGACAGGTAAATGTCCATGTTTTAAAAATCAGCAGCTGCAATATTTGTAGCTGCTGACTTTTAAAAAAAAAATTTCGGCGGAGCTCCGCTTTAAGATCAGGCTCAAGTAAGTATAAGGAAGAGATGGGGGAGGGAACTGCATGCAGATAGTTTTTTACCCTAGTGCTTAGAATGCATTAGGCCGGGTTCACACTGATGCGGCCGGGGATCCAGGGCGTCCCTGTACACCGAATTCAGGAGCAAATCAGGTCCAAATTTTTGCCTGAATTCACACCTGAAACGGAGCCAAAGACCCACAGGACCCTTTCCCAATGCAGACCGCGGCCGACCGGTCCATGTGTGAACCGGCTCCATTGAGAGCCGGTCACACTCTCCTGTCATGCGAATTGGATGCGGGGAAACCCAGATCCAATTCACATAAGTGTGAACCCAACTTTAGGAGAAAAAAAAAACGTTCTGCTTTTAGAGCCACTTTAACCACTTGACCTCCAGAAGATTTACCCCCCTTCATGACCAGGTCATTTTCTGCGATATAGCACTGCGTTACTTTACCCGACATTTGCGGGGTCGATCGACGCCATACCCAAATAAAAATGATGTCCCTTTAAGGTTTAAAAATGAATATTCGCTGTTGAAACACTGATCCTAATTCCGGGTGTGGGATCTGTTTTCCGATTGGTCGAAAAGAGAAGACATCCGATTGGCCGCCGAGGAGGGGGGAGGAAACGGAAGCCGCCGCCGTGGAGAGCAGGAGAACGGGAATCCGCCGGTGATGGAGAGCAGGAGAACGGGAAGCCGCCGGTGATGGAGAGCAGGAGAACGGGAAGCCGCCGGTGATGGAGAGCAGGAGAACGGGAAGTCGCCGGTGATGGAGAGCAGGAGAACGGGAAGCTGCCGGTGATGGAGAGCAGGAGAACGGGAAGTCGCCGGTGATGGAGAGCAGGAGAACGGGAAGCCGCCGGTGATGGAGAGCAGGAGAACGGGAAGTCGCCGGTGATGGAGAGCAGGAGAACGGGAAGCTGCCGGTGATGGAGAGTAGGAGAACGGGAAGCCGCCGGTGATGGAGAGCAGGAGAACGGGAAGTCGCCGGTGATGGAGAGCAGGAGAACGGGAAGCCGTCGGTGATGGAGAGCAGGAGAACGGGAAGTCGCCGGTGATGGAGAGCAGGAGAACTGGAAGCCTCCGGTGATGGAGAGCAGGAGAACGGGAAGTCACCGGTGATAGAGAGCAGGAGAACGGGAGATCGCCGGTGATGGAGAGCAGGAGAACTGGAAGCCTCCGGTGATGGAGAGCAGGAGAACGGGAAGTCGCCGGTGATAGAGAGCAGGAGAACAGGAAGCCGCCGGTGATGGAGAGCAGGAGAACGGGAAGTCGCCGGTGATAGAGAGCAGGAGAACAGGAAGCCGCCGGTGATGGAGAGCAGGAGAACGGGAAGCTGCCGGTGATGGAGAGCAGGAGAACAGGAAGTCGCTGGTGATGGAGAGCAGGAGAACGGGAAGCCACCGTTGATGGAGAGCAGGAGAACGGGAAGTCGCCGGTGATGGAGAGCAGGAGGATGGAAAGCCGCCGGTGATGGAGAGCAGGAGAACGGGAAGCCGCCGGTGATGGAGAGCAGGAGAACGGGAAGCCGCCGTTGATGGAGAGCAGGAGAACGGGAAGCCGCCGGTGATGGAGAGTAGGAGAACGGGAAGCCGTCGGTGATGGAGAGCAGGAGAACGGGAAGCCGCCGGTGATGGAGAGCAGGAGAACGGGAAGCCGCCGGTGATGGAGAGCAGGAGAACGGGAAGCCGCCGGTGATGGAGAGCAGGAGAACGGGAAGCCGCCGGTGATGGAGAGCAGGAGAACGGGAAGTCACCGTTGATAGAGGGCAGGAGAACGGGAAGCCGCTGTTGATGGAGAGCAGGAGAACGGGAAGTCGCCGGTGATGGAGAGCAGGAGAACGGGAAGTCGCCGGTGATAGAGAGCAGGAGAACGGGAAGCCGCCGTTGATGGAGAGCAGGAGAACGCGAAGTCGCCGGTGATGGAGAGCAGGAGAACGGGAAGCCGCCGGTGATGGGGAGCAGGAGAACTGGAAGCCTCCGGTGATGGAGAGCAGGAGAACAGGAAGCCGCCGGTGATGGAGAGCAGGAGAATGGGAAGCCGCTGGTGATGGAGAGCAGGAGAACGGAAAGCCGCCGGTGATGGAGAGCAGGAGAACGAGAAGCCGCCGGTGATGGAGAGCAGGAGAACGAGAAGCCGCCGGTGATGGAGAGCAGGAGAACGGGAAGTCACCGTTGATAGAGGGCAGGAGAACGGGAAGCCGCCGTTGATGGAAAGCAAGAGAACGGGAAGTCGCTGGTGATGGAGAGCAGGAGAACGGGAAGTCGCTGGTGATGGAGAGCAGGAGAACGGGAAGTCGCCGGTGATGGAGAGCAGGAGAACGGGAAGCTGCTGGTGATGGAGAGCAGGAGAATGGGAAGCCGCCATCGCTGAGCAGGGGGAAACCGCCGGTGATGGGGTAAGCGCAGCAGACCGACCAACGGGGGGGGGGGGTGGCATACTGTTTGCCGCCCCCCAAAATGTTTTTCCACCAGCCGCCACTGCATGGGAGCAAAGAGGGGACAGCAGAACACTGCTGGGCAAATCTCCAGGGAATGGGAATCCGCCGGTGATAGAGAGCAGGAGAACGGGAAGCCGCCGGTGATGGAGAGCAGGAGAACGGGAAGCCGCCGGTGATGGAGAGCAGGAGAACGGGAAGCTGCCGGTGATGGAGAGCAGGAGAATAGGAAGCCACCATCGCTGAGCAGGGGGAAACCGCCGGTGATGGGGTAAGCGCAGCAGACCGATCAACGGGGGGGGGTGGCATACTGTTTGCCGCCCCCCAAAATGTTTTTCCACCAGCCGCCACTGCATGGGAGCAAAGAGGGGACAGCAGGAGAACACTGCTGGGCAAATCTCCAGGGAGGACCAGCTAAGTGGTCGGCGAGCTGTTAAGCTATACTGCTCTCCCTCTGAAAAGCAGTTTGCAGTGGATGACCTTTTAGAGTTGTTTGACAGCTGCTGAGGAGGTGACATGTTGCCTCCTCGCTGCCGCTTTAAACCTTAAAATGCCGACCCGCCACACCACAACCAGCCTGCACTGCACGCAGTGGCGCTGTGGCCCCCTTAACATGAAGGGGTCGCGTTCAGCAGGCGGCACAGCTCGCCAAAAGCGGCTTGCTGTTTCATTTTTGCTGCAGCCTTGAAGCAAAGCGTCACAGCCACAGAATGTGTATAGCCCCTGAGTGGCTGTGTGCCCTTGTTTAGGTTGGTGGCGTTTGGGGGGGGGGCACTAAAACCCCAGCTCCACCCCCTGCTTTTGCGGTCCCCAGGACACAAGTCTGAACGAGTCCAAAATATAGAGACAGTCCAATGTCCGATGTGTTCCAGTGTCACAGCCTGCAGCTAAATGTAAGGAATGTGAGAGAGGAAGATGCAGAGTCATCCCTGAACGGGCAGCACTGCGGCGTCTCTGTAAAACAGCACGTCCTCCAGAGCCAATAATGTGCTGCTATTCCTGGTGGTCACATGACCCGGGACAATGACCGCAGCATCTACTCCTGGCCTCCCCTCCACGAATAAGCTGGCCCTATGTGGGTGGAAATTAGTGCGAATATTTTTCATTTTTGAAACATTCGTTCAATTTTTTTCATCGTCAATGAGGTCGACATGCAATTCCGAAAAATTTTGAAGGAGCAGAATGGAAAATTGTTCTTGAACAGCAAATGTAGTTTCCATTCACGAAATTCCATTCAATCCTACATCGAATGTTAAAGCGGATTTTCACCCCCACGTTGTTTTTTTCTGACACATCTCACGTACAGTATATGTAAAAATCTTCATTTTTAGAAAATGACTTAGAACCCCCAAACGATATTTTTTTTTTTTTTTTGAGCATGGGCCCTAGAGAATAAAATGGTAGGTGTTGCAAATTTTTATGTCATGAAGTATTTTTTTCGTTTGGATATAATACAGGTTATATCTCATAAAATTTGAATATCATCAAAAAGTTTATTTCAGTAATTCAATTCAAAAAGTGAAACTCATATGTAGCACGGCCCCCTAGAGGACTGCTCAGAATTACCTGCTCATCTGCACGACCATGACCAAGTGAACCTTCCAACCCACCTGACGCTCTGGGTTCAGATATCCTTGCAGCACTGTGTGGCAGTAATCAAACAACTCAGTGTAATTAGGTTCTAGAGATATTTTAGAGATATTTAGAGATATTTTACTTAGACCAAGGAAAAGCAGAGTTGTTACAGAGAAGAAGCAATAAATCTGCTGAGCTTAAAAGAACAGTGCTAACTTAGCAGAAGAATTCCTCCCAAAGGCACAAGACAGAGTTTAACCACCTGACATCCGGCCGTAGCCGAATGACGGCTTCAGCGCGGATGTCAATTCCCGGGAGGCCGTCATATGACGGCCTCCCCTTTCCTCGCTCCCCGTGCGCGCTCACGAGCGCGCAACGGGGAAATTCTGTGTTGGCCGTGTCCCTTGGACACAGCCAACCACAGATCGCTGTAAACGGCCAATCACAGCGGCCGTTTACAGCGCGATCGCTGCCTCCAATGAGAGATGATCTAAAATGTAAACAATTGAGATCATCTCTCATTGCCGGTTCTCTCTCCTCACACAGAGACAGCGTGTGAGGAGAGAGAGAAACTGTCAGCGATCTGTGAGTCTGTACTAACATTTACTGTGCCTACAGTGCCCACAGTGCCCATCAATACAGTGCCCATCAACACAGTGCCCCATCAATACAGTGCCCCATCAATACAGTGCCCCATCAGTACAGTGCAGCATCAGTACAGTGCCAATCGGTGCCCACCTGTGCCAAATCGGTGCCCACCTGTGCCAATCGGTGCCCACCTGTGCCAATCGGTGCCCACCTGTGCCAATCGGTGCCCACCTGTGCCAATCGGTGTCCACCTGTCTGCCCAGCGGTGATTAGTGTCCAGCTGCACATCTGCACAATCAGTGACCACCTGTGTCACCTCATCAGTGCCCACCTGTGCCACCTCATCAGTGCCCACCTGTGCCGCCTCAGTGCCCACCTGTGCCGCCTCAGTGCCCACCTGTGCCGCCTCAGTGCACATCTGTGCTGCCTCAGTGCACATCTGTGCTGCCTCAGTGCACATCTGTGCCGCCTCATCAGTGCCCATCTGTGCCGCTCCATCTGTGCCGCCCCATCTGTGCCGCCCCATCTGTGCCGCCCCATCTGTGCCGCCCCATCTGTGCCGCCCCATCTGTGCCGTCCCATCAGTGCCCAGCTGTGCCACCTCATAAGTGCACATCTGTGCAATCTCAGCGCACATCTGTTCCACCTCGTCAGTGCCCACCTGTGCCGCCTCGTCAGTGCCCACCTGTGCCGCCTCGTCAGTGCCCACCTGTGCCGCCTCATCAGTGCCCACCTGTGCCGCCTCATCAGTGCCCACCTGTGCCACCTCATCAGTGCACATCTGCACATCTGTTCCACCTCATAAGTGCACATCTGTGCAATCTCAGTGCACATCTGTTCCACCTCGTCAGTGCCCACCTGTGCCGCCTCATCAGTGCCCACCTGTGCCGCCTCATCAGTGCCCACCTGTGCCGCCTCATCAGTGCCCACCTGTGCCACCTCATCAGTGCCCACCTGTGCCACCTCATCAGTGCACATCTGCACATCTGTTCCACCTCATAAGTGCACATCTGTGCAATCTCAGTGCACATCTGTTCCACCTCGTCAGTGCCCACCTGTGCCGCCTCATCAGTGCCCACCTGTGCCGCCTCATCAGTGCCCACCTGTGCCACCTCATCAGTGCCCACCTGTGCCACCTCATCAGTGCCCACCTGTGCCACCTCATCAGTGCACATCTGCACATCTGTCCACCTCATTAGTGCACATCTGTTCCACCTCATCAGTGCACATCTGTTCCACCTCATCAGTGCACATCTGTTCCACCTCATCAGTGCCCCTCTGTGCCACCTCAGTGCCCATCTGTGCTCATCAGTGCCGCCTCATCAGTGCAGGCTTAGCAACCATGGCCAAAAGAAGCTTTTCCGCCGAGGAGGCGTACCAAATACTGTCCCAGGCCGACGAGAGCAACGGGGAGCTCTCTTTTTCAGATTCCCTTTCTGATTCCGAGTCGGACATAAACTATGAGCCAGTCCTCAGTAGTGAAACACTGAGTGACTCAGAGGAGGAAGAGATTCGGCCCGCCAAACGAAGGCGTTCTGGTGGGGAGGCAGTGGCATCTACCAGCACGGCAGTCCCGTCCACCAGCACGGCAGTCCCGTCCACCAGCACGGCAGTCCCGTCCACCAGCACGGCAGTCCCGTCCACCAGCACCGCAGTGCCTCGGCAAGGAAGGCCAAGGACCCAAGCCAGCCTTCCCTATGCCCTGCAGAACCCCTTGTGGCTTCCTCCTAATTCAGGAGAAGCCAACATTCCCCCTTTCACTGCCCAGCCAGGAGTCCAGGTGAACACGGATAATTTTTCCCCAATAGATTTTTTTAATTTATTTTTTACCGAGGACATGCTGTCAAGTATTGTGGCCCAGTGCAACCTTTATGCACATCAATTCATTGCAAATAATCCAACATCCTACTATGCCCGTCCCTACGAATGGAGAGACCTAACGGTGGTGGAGTTGAAGGTTTTTTTAGGGCTCACATTTAACATGGGACTCACGAAAAAAAACACTTTGCTGTCCTATTGGTCAACCCGCCCCCTCCAACACCTGCCAATATACTCCAAGGTGATGCCCAGAAACAGATACCTCATGATATTGAGGTTTCTTCATTTCAACGACAATACCCAGTGCCCTCCCCGAAATGACCCAAACTATGATAGACTTTTCAAAATTCGGCCACTTTTAAATTATTTTTCTGCACTATTCCCCTTGCTGTTTACCCCAGACAAAAACATATGTGTGGATGAGTCCCTTCTTAAGTTTAGTGGCAGGCTTAAGATGAAGCAATATATTCCCAGTAAAAGGGCACGCTATGGGGTGAAGGTATACAAATTATGTGACCGAGTCACAGGTTACTTGTATGCCTTCAAAGTATACGAAGGGAAGGACTCCCAGCTGCAACCCCCTAATTGCCCAGACTACTTGGGATCAAGCGGGAAAATTGTTTGGGATCTCACATACCCCCTACTGGAGAAAGGCTACCACCTGTACGTAGATAACTTCTACACATCTCTGCCCCTTTTCCACAACCTGCATCGGATGAAGACGCCTGCATGTGGTACCATCAAAAAGAACCGGAAGGGCTTTCCTCAAAGTCTGGTCAATAAAAAATTGAGAAAAGGAGAAACGGCGAGTCTACGAAACAACGAGATTTTGGCAGTGAAGTGGAGAGACAAAAGAGATGTATACATGTTGTCTTCAATCCACGATGATACCTTCATGGAAGTCCCCAGAAGAAATGGCCCCATACAGAAACCTAAATGTGTCTTTGACTATAATTTGTTTATGGGGGGAGTCGACTTGAATGACCAGATGCTGGAACCGTACCTTGCCACAAGACGGACATACCATTGGTATAAGAAAGTCGCAATTTATTTTTTTAATTTGGCCATCTACAATTCTTATGTCATTTATCGAAACTCCACCCAAAACCCCAAACGCTTCCTTGGCTACCAGGAAGACGTTTTCACTGCCCTTACATTCCCGAACGGCCCCCCAGAAAATATCCGATCTGATGTTCTAAGTCGACTCTCCGAACGCCACTTCCCAGATAAGATCCCTCCCAAACCAACAGGCCAACGACGGCAAAAAAAATGTAAGGTGTGTACCAGAGCTGGATTCAGAAGAGACACATCTTATTATTGTGCAGAATGTCCTTCTGAACCAGGCCTCTGCGTAGGTGAATGTTTTCGTCGTTACCATACTTTAGTAAATTATTAGTAAAGTATGGTAAACGTAAGCCTCCGTTCCTGCAATTTACCCTCACACCCCTTATGCCACTGCCTCCTCTGTAACTGACCCTGGCTTGTTATTTGACCACGCTTTTGCCTAACGATTCTGCACATACCTCTGCCTGATCTGGAACTGACCCTGGACTGTTATTCGACCATGCTTCTGCCCAACGATTCTGCACATACCTCTGCCTGATCTGGAACTGACCCTGGACTGTTATTCGACCATGCTTCTGCCCAACGATTCTGTACATACCTCTGCCTGATCTGGAACTGACCTTGGACTGTTTGACCATGATATTTGCCTGCCTCTTGGACTGATCTTGTACCCTGCAACTGGACTAGTGGGATTCAACACAGGGGTCTCACATATGTGAGGGGCTCCAGAATTGTTTTTCTGGATGAAGAAAACAATTTATTTTGTTTTCTCAATCCTAGATTAGGGTCTGGAGACTCGGAGGCTTCAAAGAGATTTGGGTGGGAGAAGCCTCTACCCCTGTCCCCATTCTGTCCTGAACGAGGCCCTACTTCTGCCTGTAGGACTTACTGCCGTCACGCCTCTGCCTGTTGCACTGACCACACCACATGGACCTGCCTACTACCAGGACCAATATTTTTGGCACTGCGGACAATATCTCTGCCTGCACTGACCCTGGACTTTATATGGACAGTAACCCTGCCTGCTGCCTGGACAATTGTGTTCGCCGCTGCTGACCAAGTCCCTGCCTGCTGCCTGGACCAGTGCTTTCCTCCTGCGTACAACTGCGCTACTACAACCACAGGTAATCTTTTTTGTTTACGCTTTGCTCAGCATAATGTATTTTGGGGTGTAATTCTTGGTATGTGCATGCTATGTGTCCCTGGAACACCTGACGGTGTTTCTTGCATGTTTGGCCTCTGTATGTGGCCAGGCAGTGAAAAAGTCCCACACATGTGGTATCGTAATACTCAGGAGGAGTAGCAGAATGTATTTTGGGGTGTCATTTTTGCTATCTAAATGCTATGTGTTGGAAATATCTTATAAACGGACAACTTTGTGTAAAAAAAAATGTGTTTTCATTTTTTTCCACATTTTCCAAAAACTTCTGGAAAAAAATAAACCATTCAAAAGACTCATTATGCCGCATAGATTATACGTTGGGGTGTTAGCTTTCCAAAATGGGGTCATTTTGTGGGTGTTTCCATTGTCCTGGTGCTCCAGGGCCTTCAAAGGTGTAACAGGTGGTTGAGAAATGTGATGTGTAATTTATGCTCCTAGAACACCTGATGGTGCTCCATGCATGTTGGGCCTCTGTATGTGGCCAGGCAGTGAAAAAGTCCCACACATGTGGTATCGTAATACTCAGGAGGAGTAGCAGAATGTATTTTGGGGTGTCATTTTTGCTATCTAAATGCTATGTGTTGGAAATATCTTATAAACGGACAACTTTGTGTAAAAAAAAATGTGTTTTCATTTTTTTCCACATTTTCCAAAAACTTCTGGAAAAAAATAAACCATTCAAAAGACTCATTATGCCTCATAGATTATACGTTG
Source organism: Lithobates clamitans (assembly GCA_037952925.1). NCBI lineage: Eukaryota > Metazoa > Chordata > Amphibia > Anura > Ranidae > Lithobates > Lithobates clamitans. The sequence goes on along the minus strand of JBBGZY010001332.1, from coordinate 412,841 downwards.
GGGTGTTAGCTTTCCAAAATGGGGTCATTTTGTGGGTGTTTCCATTGTCCTGGTGCTCCAGGGCCTTCAAAAGTGTAATAGGTGGTTGAGAAATGTGATGTGTAATTTATGCTCCTAGAACACCTGATGGTGCTCCATGCATGTTGGGCCTCTGTATGTGGCCAGGCAGTGAAAAAGTCCCACACATGTGGTATCGTAATACTCAGGAGGAGTAGCAGAATGTATTTTGGGGTGTCATTTTTGCTATCTAAATGCCATGTGTTGGAAATATCTTATAAACGGACAACTTTGTGTAAAAAAAAATGTGTTTTCATTTTTTTCCACATTTTCCAAAAACTTCTGGAAAAAAATAAACCATTCAAAAGACTCATTATGCCGCATAGATTATACGTTGGGGTGTTAGCTTTCCAAAATGGGGTCATTTTGTGGGTGTTTCCATTGTCCTGGTGCTCCAGGGCCTTCAAAGGTGTAACAGGTGGTTGAGAAATGTGATGTGTAATTTATGCTCCTAGAACACCTGATGGTGCTCCATGCATGTTGGGCCTCTGTATGTGGCCAGGCAGTGAAAAAGTCCCACACATGTGGTATCGTAATACTCAGGAGGAGTAGCAGAATGTATTTTGGGGTGTCATTTTTGCTATCTAAATGCCATGTGTTGGAAATATCTTATAAACGGACAACTTTGTGTAAAAAAAAAATGCGGTTTCATTTTTTTCCACATTTTCCAAAAACTTCTGGAAAAAAATAAACCATTCAAAAGACTCATTATGCCACATAGATTATACGTTGGGGTGTTAGCTTTCCAAAATGGGGTCATTTTGTGGGTGTTTCCATTGTCCTGGTGCTCCAGGGCCTTCAAAGGTGTAACAGGTGGTTGAGAAATGTGATGTGTAATTTATGCTCCTAGAACACCTGATGGTGCTCCATGCATGTTGGGCCTCTGTATGTGGCCAGGCAGTGAAAAAGTCCCACACATGTGGTATCGTAATACTCAGGAGGAGTAGCAGAATGTATTTTGGGGTGTCATTTTTGCTATCTAAATGCCATGTGTTGGAAATATCTTATAAACGGACAACTTTGTGTAAAAAAAAATGCGGTTTCATTTTTTTCCACATTTTCCAAAAACTTCTGGAAAAAAATAAACCATTCAAAAGACTCATTATGCCACATAGATTATACGTTGGGGTGTTAGCTTTCCAAAATGGGGTCATTTTGTGGGTGTTTCCATTGTCCTGGTGCTCCAGGGCCTTCAAAAGTGTAATAGGTGGTTGAGAAATGTGATGTGTAATTTATGCTCCTAGAACACCTGATGGTGCTTCATGCATGTTGGGCCTCTGTATGTGGCCAGGCAGTGAAAAAGTCCCACACATGTGGTATCGTAATACTCAGGAGGAGTAGCAGAATGTATTTTGGGGTGTCATTTTTGCTATCTAAATGCCATGTGTTGGAAATATCTTATAAACGGACAACTTTGTGTAAAAAAAAATGCGGTTTCATTTTTTTCCACATTTTCCAAAAACTTCTGGAAAAAAATAAACCATTCAAAAGACTCATTATGCCACATAGATTATACGTTGGGGTGTTAGCTTTCCAAAATGGGGTCATTTTGTGGGTGTTTCCATTGTCCTGGTGCTCCAGGGCCTTCAAAAGTGTAATAGGTGGTTGAGAAATGTGATGTGTAATTTATGCTCCTAGAACACCTGATGGTGCTCCATGCGTGTTGGGCCTCTGTATGTGGCCAGGCAGTGAAAAAGTCCCTCACATTTGGTATCGTAATACTCAGGAGGAGTAGCAGAATGTATTTTGGGGTGTCATTTGTGGTATACACATGCCATGTGAGAGAAATAAGCTATTACAATGACAATTTTGTGGGGAAAAAAAAAAAAAAAATAAAAATCTCAATTTTGCAAAGAATTGTGGGAAAAAAATACAACTTCAAATAACTCACCATGCCTCTAACTAAATACATTGAAATGTCTACTTTCCAAAAAGGGGTTATTTGGGGGGCATTTGTACTTTCCTGCCTTGTTAGGGTCTCAGGAAATGAGATAGGCCTCAGTACATCAGATGTGATAATTTTTTTATGATTTGCACCATAGCTTGTAGACTCTAAAACTTTCACACAGACCAAATAATTTCCACAAATTTTTGGTTATTTTTACCAAAGATATGTAGCAGTATAAATTGTGGCCAAAATTTATGAAGAAAAATTACGAATTTGCAAAATTTTATCACAGAAATTAGAAAAAATGTGTTTTTTTTCAAAATTTTCGGTCTTTTTTCATTTATAGCGCAAAAAATAAAAAACCCAGAGGTGATCAAATACCACCAAAATAAAGCTCTATTTGTATGAAGAAAAGGACAAAAAAATCATTTGGGTACAGTGTTGCATGACTGAGTAATTGTCATTCAAAGTGTGAGAGCACTGAAAGCTGAAAATTGGTCTGGATAGGAGGGGGGTTTAAGTGCCTAGTAAGCAAGTGGTTAAAGCGGAGTTCCACACAAAAATGGAAGTTCTGTTTTTCGGAACCCTCCCCCCCTGTCACATTTGGCACCTTTCAGGGGGGGGGGGGGTGCAGATACCTGTCTAAGACAGGTATTTGCATCCACTTCCGGCATAGACTCCCATGGGAGTCTATGACTCTTCCTGTCCCTCCGCGCTGTCTCCTGGGAAACACACAGGTCCCAGGAGATAGCGGGGACCAGTCACAATGCGCAGCGCCTAGTGGCTTCACTTCCTGATTCCCTCACCTAGGATGGCGGAGGCAGCTGCCGAGAACCGAGCGTGTTATCGGCGTCAGCTGCCGACATCGCTGGACCCTGGGACAAGTAAGTGGCCATTTATTAAAAGTCAGCAGCTGCAGTATTTGTAGCTGCTGGCTTTTAATATTTTTTTTTGGATTTAGGTGGACTCCCTCTTTAACAACAGCAATACTATATACATATATGTACACTTCCTTTAGATATAATGTCACCCCCTAGTGGATTATTCTGTTAACTGCTTATACTGTCACACTATAGAAGATGGAACCCGGCCAGCCTACACACTATCCTAGGAAGGGAGAGCGGGTCTAGAGTGGAGTAATATAGGGGCCTTTCTATAAGTATGGCAATAAAGTCCTCGTTGCAGATCTGATGTTCTTCACTGGCTAGTTGGAGCTTGGTAACTGTAATCTGTTTGGGTATAGTGAAATTGGTGGATTCCTCGCAATAAAGAAAGCTAAAGGTGTCTGAGCACAGTGTTCAAGTAATGCAGTAAAGTGTTCTTGGATTAAAGATGTCTGTGCAAAGTGTCTCATAATGATGGTGGTAAAGAATGGATAAGGGTCAAGCAATTTACCCTCTCACCAACGACTGGACCATTATGATGTCCTCCAAACAGGAACTCGTGTAGCAACACTCATGCAGCGGATCCGCTGTCTTGATCTCCCGACGTGAATCTGCCACACACACCGACTGGCAGGCGACAGGAGTGTTGCTGGAGAGAATGTCCGACAGCGAACAACAGAGCTAGGCCCCTCAGGTCATGGGTTGGAAGTACAGCTCTGCGGGGTAGACCGCGACCTCTCTCTCCCTGTTGCACAGAGAGGTCCATCTTGTGTCAGGCCCAGGAGGAAGAGAGTGTCTGCGTGGGCTTTGGTCGCTTTTATAGCTACTCCCAGCAATCTTCAGATGACAGCAAAGAACTCTGGGATATGTAGTCCTGGCCCACAATCGTACAAAGCAATTATCTGATGGGGGGGAAACTTTTTGTCCCACAATCCCTTTTTTTGGGCACACAAATATGATGTCACTGGATACATTGAGAATTAGAGGGACAGGCAATACCCAGCAGTGCTAGAAGGTATGCTGCTTTATGTTTGTAGTCCACACTGCTACACATATATTATATATAGATGCGTTACACACGGAGTGATATATTTCAGGAATTTCTTTCTTTTAATTTTGATGATTATGGCTTCCAGCTTGTGAAAACCCAAAATTCAGTATCTCAGAAAATTTGAATATTAGATAAGACCAATAAAAAAAAGGATTTTTAATACAGAAATGTTGTCTTAGTGAAAAGTCTGTCCATGTACAGTATAGTATACACTCAATACTTGGTCGGGGCTCCTTTTGCATGAATTACGGCATCAATGCGGCGTGGCATGGAGGTGATCAGCCGGTGGCACTGCTGAGGTTTTATGGAAGCCCAGGTTGCTTTGATAGCGGCTTTCAGCTCTTCTGCATTGTTGGGTCTGGTGTCTCTCATCTTTCTCTTGACAATACTCCACAGATTCTCTATGGGGTTTAGGTCAGGCGAGTTTGCTGGCCAATCAAGCACAGTGATCCCATGATCATTAAACCAGGTATTGGTACTTTTGGCAGTGTGGGGAGGTGCCAAGTCCTGCTGGAAAATGAAATCAGCATCTCCATAAAGCTGGTCAGCAGAGGGAAGCATGAAGAGCTCTACAATTTCCTGGTAGAGGGCTGCGCTGACTTTGGACTTGATAAAACACAGCGGACCAACACCAGCAGATGACACGGAACCCCAAATCATCACCAACTGTGGAAGCTTCACACTGAACCTCATGCAACTTGGATTCCGTGCCTCTCCACTCTCCTCCAGACTCTGGGACCACAAGGTCCAGTGTGAAGTTTCCACAGTCAGTGATGGTTTGGGGGGGGGCCGTGTCATCTACTGGTGTTGGTCCACTGTGTTTTATCAAGTCCAAGTATTGTAAAGTATTGTCTTTCCTATATTTCCCTTTGCCCTTCATTCACAGTCGTTGTGTTTTATTTCTTTACACAGCTTATAAAAAAATTCTGATAAACCAGTCAGACGGCACTGGAGTTCAGGTCACAACGCCTGACCTCCTCATATACCAGCAACAGCAGCAATGAGGCCTGGCGTCAGCGGTTCAAACAAAGCATATCTTTATTTTATAAGGTGCATTTCATGTGTGGACACATTTCCAGTGATGTCATAATCCTCCTATATGCCATAAATGTTTATAACATAGTAATCAAGGTTTATTATGGCCCCGCTAGATTTACAAGGCCCCAGGGCGGTCTTATCGTACTGGCACCCCTGGGGTCTTGGTACAGGCATGTAAATTGTTGGCAAAATGATACCTCGCAGCCCTTCATCTGCACCAGACCCTTATGCTAGATGAGGGTCTGGTACAGTATAGAGCAGTAATGGCGAACCTTGGCTCCTAAGATGTTTTGGAACTACATTTCCCATGATGCTCAACTACACTGCAGAGTGCATGAGCATCATGGGAAACGTAGTTTCAAAACATCTGGGGTGCCAAGGTTCACCATCACTGGCACAGATGGTAACTGGGGGCCCCCCACACACAAAAAAAAATAAAAAAATGTAGGGGTTCCCCCATAATTCATACCAGGCTCTTTTAGGTCATTATAGGGGCCCAACACAGACGTCATAAAGGTCCCCCCCCCCCCAAATTCTTTACCAAACCCTTCAGGTCTTCTATGGGCTTTAACCATTTACCGACCAGACCTTTTCTGATACTTTTTGTTTACAAGTTTAAATCAGTATTGTTTGCTAGAAAATTACTCGTAACCCCCCATTCTACATTTTTTTAGCAGAGACCCTAGGGAATAAAATGGCGATTGTTGCAAAGTTTTATTTCACACCGTATTTGCGCAGCAGTTTTTCAAACACAATTTTTTTGGGGAAAAAATACACTTTAACAAAAAACAAAACAAAAAAAAAAACACAATATACAGTGCATCCGGAAAGTATTCACAGTGAAGACTTTTTCCACATTTTGGTAATCACTGGTAATCACTGATTGGAGATCCAATCCTCTCCAATCAGTGATTACCAGAGCTCCTCTCCAATCAGTGACAGTGACCAGAGCTCCTCTCCAATCAGTGATTACCAGAGCTCCTCTCCAATCAGTGACCAGATATTACGCTATGGTGCCCCTCTTCTGTTTTGGGATACATCTGAATACCATCAATATCTGCCTATACTTATGATCTGGGATTGACGAGTTTGGCGGTCCCTGCCTTGTATGCTGACCAGCTTGAGGGTTCTTCCTGGTATCCATTCGTTTGGCCCTTCATTGGATAAAGGCTCTGGCCGGGTATAGGTCGCAAGCTCCTACGGCTTGCCATCTGGTAAGCGAGCATTTTGTGTGTTCAGCACTGGTGGTGCGGTGGAGGATGAAATTAACCATTCGAATTACATTCAAAGTCCAGTTAAATTGTTTGAGCACTGTTTATTCATGAAGATGGACTTTTAATTTAACTATTAATCACTCTTTCACTTATTACACACTGTTTAATTATATTGGTTTGTACTGTATAAATTTAGTAGGTTTAGCGCTGCTACTTCTTGGTTTATGTTGGAAGATGAACCTTCACCCCAGTCTGAGGTCCAGAGCGTTCTGGAACATCGAGGATATCTCTGTGCATTGCTGCGTTCATCTTTCCCTCAATCCTGACTAGTCTCCCAGTTCCTGACGCTGAAAAACATCCCCACAACATGATGCTGCCACCACCATGCTTCACTGTATTCATCCCAAAGGTGTTCTATCAGGTTGAGGTCAGGACTCTGTGCAGGCCAGTCAAGTTCCTCCACCCCAAACTCACTCATCCATGTCTTTATGGACCTTGCTTTGTGCACTGGTGCGCAGTCATGTTGGAACAGGAAGGGGCCATCCCCAAACTGTTCCCACAAAGTTGGGAACATGAAATTGCCCAAAATGTCTTGGTATGCTGATGCCTTAAGAGTTCCCTTCACTGGAACTAAGAGGCCAAACCCAACCCCTGAAAAACAACCCCACACCATAATCCTCCCTCCACCAAATGATTTGGACCAGTGCACAAAGCAAGGTCCAAAAAGACATGGATGAGCGAGTTTGGGGTGGAGGAACTTGACTGGCCTGCACCTAAACCTGATAGAACGCCTTTGGGATGAATTAGAGTGGAGATTGCGAGCCAGGCCTTCTCGTCTAACATCAGTGCCTGACCTCACAAATGTGCGTCTGGAAGAATGGTCAAACATTCCCATAGACACACTCCTAAACCTTGTGGACGGCCTTCCCAGAAGAGTTAAAGCTGTTATAGCTGCAAAGGGTGGGCCAACTCAATATTGAACCCTACGGACTAAGACTGGGATGCGATTAAAGGTCATGTGTGTGTGTAAAGGCAGGAGTTCCAATACTTTTGGTAATATAGTTTCGTTCTACTGGCTACAGCAGCCTTTAGTGATAATCACAAGTGAAATCTGTCAGACTGGTTGTACCCAAGTTGATCGATCAATCAACTTGGTACATTCAGCCTCCCCATACACAGTTTTCCTTCTGAACCGGCCAAGATTGGAACCGTCTATGGCCAGCTTTAGTGTCATCTCCTATCTGTGGCTAGCCTGGTTCTACAACTTTTCCATGTTCTATCTAGAGTTGCCACCTCATCCCTTTATACCCGAACACATATTAATTACACAGGTTCTGAGGCTGATTAAGATGGTAATTGAACTCACTTGGTGCCTTATCCGCATTAAATTAGCCTCAGAACCCGTGTAATTCATATGTGTTCGGGTTTAAAGGCATGAGGTGGCAACTCTAGTTCTATCATGACCAGGGCTTTTTTTCAGCAGGAACGCGTTGGAATGCAGTTCTGGCACCTCCAGCTCTGAATGTATTTAATGGCAAGGGGTGCTGGGGTTTACTGGAGGGTCTATTGATGCTGTGCGATCTATTGTTGCTGGAGGGGATCTATTTTACAGGGGGAGAGTCTATTGTTGCTGGGGAGGTCAGTTGTTGCTGGGGGGGGATCTATTGTTGCTGGGGGGGCTCTTATGCTACTGGGAGACAATTGTTTCTGGAAGACATCTACTGTTGAGGGAGAGGTCTATGTTGCTAGCTGTTCAGAGTCTATTGTTGCTGGGGGTGCTCAATTGTTTCTGGCTACAGGGGATCTATTTTATTTCCTTTCATTAGCAAATTTTGGTGGGTAGGGAGTGGAACCAAGGAATGGTGCTTGGAGGTGGGTAGGGGGTGGAACCAAGGAATGCTGCTCGGAGGTGGTTAGGGAGTGGAACCAAAGAATAGTGCTCAGAGGTGGGTAGGGAGTGGAACCAAGGAATGGTGCTCGGAGATGGGTAGGGGGTGGAACCAAGGAACGGTGCTCAGAGGTGGGTAGGGTGGGTGGAACCAAGGAACGGTGCTCGGAGGTGGGTAGGGGGTGGAACCAAGGAATGGTGCTCAGAGGTGGGTAGGGAGTGGAACCAAGGAATGGTGCTCGGAGATGGGTAGGGGGTGGAACCAAGGAACGGTGCTCAGAGGTGGGTAGGGGTTGGAACCAAGGAATGGTGCTCGGAGGTGGGTAGGGAGTGGAACCAAGGAATGATGCTCAGAGGTGGATAGGGAGTGGAACCAAGGAATGGTGCTCGGAGATGGGTAGGGGGTGGAACCAAGGAACGGTGCTCAGAGGTGGGTAGGGTGGGTGGAACCAAGGAACGGTGCTCAGAGGTGGGTAGGGAGTGGAACCAAGGAATGGTGCTCGGAGATGGGTAGGGGGTGGAACCAAGGAACGGTGCTCAGAGGTGGGTAGGGTGGGTGGAACCAAGGAACGGTGCTCGGAGGTGGGTAGGGGGTGGAACCAAGGAATGGTGCTCAGAGGTGGGTAGGGAGTGGAACCAAGGAATGGTGCTCAGAGATGGGTAGGGGGTGGAACCAAGGAACGGTGCTCAGAGGTGGGTAGGGGTTGGAACCAAGGAATGGTGCTCGGAGGTGGGTAGGGAGTGGAACCAAGGAATGGTGCTCGGAGATGGGTAGGGGGTGGAACCAAAGAATGGTGCTTGGAGATGGGTAGGGGGTGGAACCAAGGAACAGTGCTCAGAGGTGGGTAGGGGATGGAACCAAGCTAGGAGGTGGGTAGGGAGTGGAACCAAGGAATGGTGCTCGGAGATGGGTAGGGGGTGGAACCAAGGAATGGTGCTCAGAGGTGGGTAGGGGTTGGAACCAAGGAATGGTGCTCGGAGGTGGGTAGGGAGTGGAACCAAGGAATGGTGCTCAGAAGTGGATAGGGAGTGGAACCAAGGAATGGTGCTCGGAGATGGGTAGGGGGTGGAACCAAAGAATGGTGCTTGGAGATGGGTAGGGGGTGGAACCAAGGAACAGTGCTCAGAGGTGGGTAGGGGATGGAACCAAGCTAGGAGGTGGGTAGGGAGTGGAACCAAGGAATGGTGCTCGGAGGTGGGTAGGGTTTGGAACCAAGGAATGGTGCTTGGAGGTGGGTAGGGAGTGGAACCAAGGAATGGTGCTCGGAGGTGGGTAGGGGATGGAACCAAGCAATGGTGCTCGGCGGTGGGTAGGGGATGGAACCAAGGAATGATGCTTGGAGGTGGGTAGGGGTTGGAACCAAGGAATGGTGCTCAGAGGTGGGTAGGGAGTGGAACCAAGGAATGGTGCTCGGAGGTGGGTAGGGGGTGGAACCAAGGAATTGTGCTCAGAAGTGGGTAGGGAGTGGAACCAAGGAATGGTGCTCGGAGATGGGTAGGGGGTGGAACCAAGGAACGGTGCCCAGAGGTGGGTAGGGGATGGAACCAAGGAAGGGTGCTCGGAGGTGGGTAGGGAGTGGAACCAAGGAATGGTGCTCGGAGGAGGGTAGGGAGTGGAACCCATGAATGGTGCTTGTAGGTGGGTAGGGGGTGGAACCAAGGAATGGTGCTAGGAGGTGGGTAGTGAGTGGAACCAAAGAATGGTGCTTGGGGGTGGGTAGGGGGTGGAACTAAGGAATGGTGCACGGAGGCGGACACAAGAGGTGACTCGGAAGGAGGGAGTTCCTGCACCTATTCTCTGAGAAAAAAAGCCCTGATCATGACTCAGCAAGAACTTCCTTCTACCGAGAATAAAGGTGAACAGAGCCACAGATAATCCTTTCCTCATTACAAATCAGGTCAATCTGCTCAGGACCGGTTCAGTATCACTGGAAAAGAGTGACTGCATACAGCCTGTGGGTTGGACATTGGCAGCTTCCACTAAAGGCTTCTCAAACACGTATTTAGTTTGATAGGAAACCTCATTTAGCTTCCAGTTATTGACCTTTTAAAAAGGCGCTCTGTGAGTTCAGACTAAACCACATTCTGTCCCTTGACCAGCTATTTTTAGCTGCCAAGCATGCAACCGCGCTGTGGATGAATTGTTAGCAACTTTCCATTTCTATTGACTCTAAATCTGTATAAAGAACGTCTGTCCTCCCGTGTTTGTATGAGCTTCCTCCGAGTGATCAAACTCCCAATGTCATGAACACCCCCGGTAATGGTAACCCATCACATAGGCGACCTTTTGTCCCCTACAGTGCCTTGAAAAAGTATTCATACCTCTTGAAATTTTCCACATTTTGTCATGTGACAACTTACTGGCCACAAATCTCCTTAAAAAAATACATAAAGGTGAACCAGCGTAAAAAAAAAAAAAAACATGTCAAGTTTAGTGGTGCGCCCGTTCATTGCATGTACGTTGCTTAACATTTAGTAAGATTTTGGCTGCGCGGTGAACAAACGCATTTGAACGAGCGCAGCATCCACTTGCGCATGCGCAGCGCTTACATTGATCTCACGCAGTTCCAAACGTACTTGCGGGCACAGCAGGCTTTCTCTGAAAAAGTTACTTTCTTATCCTATTTTGGGCATATTTGTTACTTGGGCAGTTGTTACTAAACTTCCTCACATCAACCCCATAATATTGGCACCTCCATCTTCTGTCAATATTGATTTGGAGATGCCGTGCACCATGCCCATAGTGGCGCACAGACAGCATTCTCCCATACGCCAAGATCGCTATAGTAAATGGCTCTGTTACCGGCGCACCATTTCATAAATATGTAAATGTGCGTTGCGCCTCGCCGTGCGCCTCTACTGATGGTGCACGGCTTTTCGTAAATCACCCCCATAGTTTTTTTACTTTTAGGGCAAAAAAGTTCAATTTTGGTCTCATCTGACCAGAGCACCTTCTTCCACATGTTTGCTGTGTCCACCACATGGCTTCTCACAAACGGGACTTCTTATGCCGCGTACACACGAGCGGAATTTCCGACAGTAATGCCGCGTACACACGACCGGTTTTGCCATCGGAATAAACTGAGAAGGTTTCTCCGATGGAATTCCATTCAAGCGGTCTTGCCCACACACGGTCAATCCAAAGTCCGACCGTCCAGAACGTGGTGACGTACAACACTTACGATGGGACGAGAAAAAGGGAGTTCAATAGCCAGTAGCCAATAGCTTCCGTCTCGTTCTTGCTTCACAGCATGCGTCGTTTTTGGTCCGTCGGAACAGCGTACAGACGATCGGTTTTCCTGATAGGAATTGGTTTTGTCGGAAATATTTAGAACATGTTCTATTTTTATTTTTATGTCCGTCAGAATTTTCTAAAAAAAAAGCCAGATGAGGCCTATACATGATCGGAATAGACGATGAAAAGCTTCTGTTGGACTTCTTCTGTCGGACATTCCACTCGTGTGTACGCGGTTAAAGAGTCCGATGGGAGCTTTTCATCGGATATTCCGACCGTGTGTATGCCCCATCTGACTTTTTTCATCGAAAATTCTGACGGACTTAGATAGAGAACATGTTCTATATTTTTCCGAAGGAACAAATTACTATCGGAAAAAACGCTCATCTGTATGCTGTTCCGACGCACCAAAAAACGACGCATGCTCTGAAGCAAGTACGATACGGAAGCTATTGGCTACTGGCTATTGAACTTCCGTTTTCTAGTCACGTCGTACGTGTTGTACGTCACCGCGTTCTGGACGGTCGGAATTTGGTGTGACCGTGTGTATGCAAGACAGCTTGAGCGGAATACCGTCGGAACTCCGTTGGAAAAACCTTTAGAGTTTATTCCGATGGCAAAACCGGTCGTGTGTACAGGGCATTATGGTTTTCTTTCAACAATGTCTTTCTTCTTGCCACTCTTCGATAACGACCAGATTTGTGGAGAACACGACTAATAGTTGTCCTGTGGACAGATTCTCCCACCTGAGCTGTGGATCTCTGCAGCTCCTCCAGAGTTACCATGGACCTCTTGGCTGCTTCTCTGATGAATGCTCTCCTTGCCCGGCCGGTCAGTTTAGGTGGACGGCCATGTCTTGGTAGGTTTACAGTTGCGCCATACTCTTTCCATTTTCGGACAATGGATTGAACAGTGCTCCGCAAAAACAGCTCTGGCAGCGAAAGGGTTAAAAGGGTGGTGCAAGTGGCCCAAAAGCTAATGACTGTGGGGGGAGGAGTTGGTGGAGAAGGTAATGATTTTGAGGGAGGAGTTGGTGGAGAAGGTAATGATTTTGAGGGAGGAGTTGGTGGAGAAGGTAATGATTGTGAGGGAGGAGTTGGTGGAGAAGGTAATGATTGTGAGGGAGGAGTTGGTGGAGAAGGTAATAACTGTGGGGGAAGAGTTGATGGAGAAGGTAGAAGGTAATAACTGGGGCGAGGAATTGATGGAGATGGTAGAAGGTAATAGCTCTGGAAGAAGAGTTGAAGGAGATGGTAGAAGGTAATAACTGGGGGGAGGAGTTGATCGAGAAGGTAATAATTGTGGGGGGGAAGTTGATGGAGAAGGTAGAAGGTAATAACTGGGGAAGCAGTTGATGGGAGATGGTACAATTGTTGAGTGGAGGTGGGATAGGCTTTCCTGAAGAGTTTTCAGGAATCGCCTAAATGTGGACGAATAAGTTGGGATAGGGAGATCCAGAGGAAGGGAGAGGCTCTGGATTTCTGGAGGGGAGCATGGGAGGAGGAAATGAGGGAGTTGGAGAGCAGTAGGTCTTGGGAGGAGTGAAAAGGATGGTTTGGGTGATATTTTGAGATGATAGTGATGTTCGGGTGTTGTGCATATTTATTTGTTGGGTATCTGGAAGCCGGTAAAGGGCTTGGCGGGTGGATGAGTCCAGCAGCATTCATGGTGGATTGAAGGAGGGATAGCCTGTGTAGGTGTGGGCCAACAACGAGGGAGTTGCAGTAGTCAAAGCAAGAAATAACAAGGGAATGAATTGGTAGCTTGGTGGTGTCATTTGTTAGGAAGGAGTGGATTTTGGACAGTGACTGGAAGGCAGAAAGATTTGGACAGTGACTGGATGTGGCCAAAGGTTTGTGGATACCTGACCATTGTAACTATATGAGCTTCTTGGATATGGACATCTGGTGGCCTAACGTCATCAAATCTCCTGGGAAGGATTTCCACAAGATTTTGGAGGGTGTCTGTGAGAATTTATGTCTATTCAGGCAGCAAGTGAACATGATGTCCCTGAAGTTGATGTGTTGGAAGTAGAAAACATGGGCAAGTGTGAGGAGTTGAGGGACTTTGACAGGGAACAAATTGTAATGGCTAGACAACTGGGTCAGAGCAACTCCAAAACCGCAGCTCTTGGTCTGCAGTGGTCAGTGATTATATGTGGGGTGTCAGTGGGGGTATATGGAGGAATGTGGAGTGTCATTGGGGGTATATAGAGGAATGTGGGGTGTCAGTGAGGTATATAGAGGAATGTGGGTTGTCAGTGGGGTATATAGGAGGTATGCGGGTGTCAGTGGGGTATATAGAGGAATGCGGGGTGTCAGTGGGGTATATAGAGGAATGCGGGGTGTCAGTGGGGTATATAGAGGAATGTGGGGTGTCAGTGGCGTATATAGAGGAATGTGGGGTGTCAGTGGGGTATATAGAGGGATGTGGGTGTCAGTCGGCTATATAGAGGAATGTGGGGGCATATAGAGGGATGTGGGGGTCAGTGGGGTATATAGAGGAATGTGGTGGTATATAGAGGAATGTGGGGGTCAGTGGGGTATATAGAGGGATGTGGGGGGTCAGTGGGGTATATAGAGGAATGTGGGGGTCAGTGGGGTATATAGAGGGATGTGGGGGGTCAGTGGGGTATATAGAGGAATGTGGGGGGTCAGTGGGGTATATAGAGGAATGTGGGGGGTCAGTGGGGTATATAGAGGAATGTGGGGGTATATGGAGGAATGTGAGGGTGTCAGCGGGGGTATATAGAGGAATGTGGGGTGTCAGTGGGGTATATAGAGGGATGTGGGGTATATCGAGGAATGTGGGGGGTCAGTGGGGTATATAGAGGAATGTGAGGGTCAGTGGGGGTATATGGAGGAATGTGGGGGGTCAGTGGGGTATATAGAGGAATGTGGGGGGTCAGTGGGGTATATAGAGGAATGTGAGGGTGTCAGCGGGGTATATAGAGCAAAGTGGGGTGTCAGCGTGGTATATAGAGGAATGTGGGGTGTCAGCGGGGTATATAGAGGAATGTGGGGTGTCAGTGGGGTATATAGAGGAATGTGGGGGTCAGTGGGGTGTATAGAGGGATGTGGGGGTCAGTGGGGTTATACAGAGGGATGTGGGGTGTCAGTGGGGTATATAGAGGGATGTGGGGTGTCAGTGGGGTATATAGAGGAATGTGGGGTGTCAGTATGGTTGCCACCTCATCCCTTTAAACCCGAACACATATTAATTACACAGGTTCTGTGGCTAATTAAGGTGGTAATTAAACTCACTTGGTGCCTTATCTGCATTTAATTAGCCTCAGAACCCGTGTAATTCATACGTGTTTGGGCGTTTGAGGAATGTGGGGTGTCAATGGGGTATATAGGAGGTTTTGGTGTGTCAGTGGGGGCAGATTTGGAGGGATATTCCATAACACAGAGAAGAAGAGTGATAAGTCGGGATAAGTCGGTACATTGCCCCTCCCCCCGTCTGATCAGGAACGCTCATTGGACAATAGTCAGCATTCAGGGGGGCGGGGCCACGACAATAGCGTAGACCACATGGAGGTGTGTCCAATCCGCTCAATCACGAGGCTCGGTTTCCAAGTAACCCTCCGGTGACGTCACCGTCCTCCCAGTCACGTACATTCCATATATGGGCACAGTGACAGCATCTCGTACTTTCCCCCATGACGGTCTTACGGCTCCGCCCCTTTTCATCAGGTCTCATGGCTCCGCCCCTTCCCACCTCTCCTCCAATCAGGAAGAAGCCGGTATACTCGTTACATCATGGGCCAGTGCATCATGGGAAATGTAGTTCCAGGGTAATAGAACCTCTAGTGCCTCAGGTGTGAATGAACGCGCCCCGAGGGATCCTCTCCTCTGTTCCCAGCTGTGCGGACGCGGAGCTCCGGGCACTGTGCGCGCTCCCGACCTGCTGGTGTCATAGGAAGGTCATTATGGACTCCGCCGACGTGTGAGCTCCGCCCCGTGACGTCACATGCCGGCTGAATTACTTTTTATCATTCCGGCGGACTGAGAGCCACAGAGAGGAGAATCCCCGCACTGTACACAGGTGAGCGGCCGACCCACCTCATACCTCCCACCCCTCCGTCATCCACCTCATACCCCTCACCCCTCTATCACTCACCTCATACCTCCCACCCCTCTATCACCCACCTCATACCCCCACCCCTCTATCACCCACCTCATACCCCCCACCCCTCTATCACCCACCTCATACCCCCACCCCTCTATCACCCACCTCATACCCCCCACCCCTCTATCATCCACCTCATACCCCCCACCCCTCTATCATCCACCTCATACCCCCCACCCCTCTATCACCCACCTCATACCTCCCACCCCTCTATCACCCACCTCATACCCCCACCCCTCTATCACCCACCTCATACCCCCCACCCCTCTATCATCCACCTCATACCCCCCACCCCTCTATCACCCACCTCATACCCCCCACCCCTCTATCACCCACCTCATACCCCCCACCCCTCTATCACCCACCTCATACCCCCCACCCCTCTATCACCCACCTCATACCTCCCACCCCTCTATCACCCACCTCATACCCCCACCCCTCTATCACCCACCTCATACCCCCCACCCCTCTATCATCCACCTCATACCCCCCACCCCTCTATCACCCACCTCATACCCCCCACCCCTCTATCACCCACCTCATACCCCCCACCCCTCTATCACCCACCTCATACCTCCCACCCCTCTATCACCCACCTCATACCCCCCACCTCATACCTCCCACCCCTCTATCACCCACCTCATACCTCCCACCCCTCTATCACCCACCTCATACCCCCCACCTCATACCTCCCACCCCTCTATCACCCACCTCATACCTCCCACCCCTCTATCACCCACCTCATACCCCCCACCCCTCTATCACCCACCTCATACCCCTCACCCCTCTATCACCCACCTCATACCCCCCACCCCTCTATCACCCACCTCATACCCCTCACCCCTCTATCACCCACCTCATACCCCCCACCCCTCTATCACCCACCTCATACCCCTCACCCCTCTATCACCCACCTCATACCCCCCACCCCTCTATCACCCACCTCATACCCCTCACCCCTCTATCACCCACCTCATACCCCCCACCCCTCTATCACCCACCTCATACCCCCCACCCCTCTATCACCCACCTCATACCCCCCACCCCTCTATCACCCACCTGATACCCCTCACCCCTCTATCACCCACCTCATACCCCCCACCCCTCCATCACCCACCTCATACCCCTCACCCCTCTATCACCCACCTGATACCCCTCACCCCTCTATCACCCACCTGATACTCCTCTATCACCCACCTCATACCCCCCACCCCTCCATCATCCACCTCATACCTCCCACCTCATACCCCTGACCCATCTCTCTATCACCCACCTCATACCTCCTCCAGGACTTCAGTGCCTCCTCCTTCAGGCCCAACTCTGGTACCTCGTGCCTCCTCCTTACCCCTGACTGAGGTGCCCCCCCCCACCTCTTAGGTTATACCTCATGGTCCTCCCCACCCCCCATATTCCCGGACTTTACATCACTTTACATCAGTGCCTCATACCTCCCTCTTTACCTTCCACATTAGTGCCTCATGCCACCCACCTCCTTTGCCCCAATTCTGGTGCCTCTCACCCCCCTCCCACCCCTCTCCCCCGTGTCCCGCCCCTCTTCTGCCCCTTTCCCCTCTGCCCCGTCCCCTCTGCCCCATCCCCTCTGCCCCGTCCCCTCTGCCCCGTCCCCTCTGCCCCGTCCCCTCTGCCCCGTCCCCTCTGCCCCGTCTCCTCTGCCCCACTTTATAGATCTAAATTGGAAAAATTGTGTCACAAAATTCCTTGTTGCCCCAAACAACCCAACACCGCCCCCCCACCACCTGTGCAGGATGGAGATGAGGTGGAAGTTGTTTGGTTGCTATGGGCAACAAACTTCATGCAGCTCTGGGGAGGTCATGGTGCATCCTGGTTAAAATACAGTAAGTGGACGGTACCACAACCTCGGGGGGAGGGGGGGTGTACCTCTGCCCTGTCCCCTCTGCTCCGTGCCCCGTCTCCTCTGCTCCGTGCCCCGTCTCCTCTGCTCCGTCTCCTCTGCCCCGTCTCCTCTGCCCCATGCCCTGTTTCCTCTGCACTGTCCCCTCTACTCCATGCCCTGTCTCCTCTGCCTCACTTTATAGATCTAACTTTGAAAAATGGTGTCACAAAATTCCTTGTTGCTCCAAACAACCCAACACCGCCCCCCACCACCTGTGCAGGATGGAGATGAGGTGGAAGTTGATTGGTTGCTATGGGCAACAAACTTCATGCAGCTCTGGGGAGGTCATGGTGCATCCTGGTTACAATCAGTGGGCGGTACCACAACCTCGGGGGGGGGGGGGGGTGTTGTACTCACCGACACCGTCTGCCAGAGACTCAGAGGGGGGAATCCTAAAAAAATGAGAGGGAGTGTAATATGAATGGAGTTCGGATACTGAGTACAATCATCACATCGCTGCTCCTCCCCAATACATTACAGATTACCGATCAACCGATGTGAAGACTGCATTTGTTTTCTGTTGTTTCTCCACAGAACAGGCTCCCTTGGAGATGTAACAGTTAGAGGGATGGGACCAGTGGCGACCGGTGCTCAATTGTCATGGAGGCCAACCCACCCAGCCAACCCCTCCCCTCTCAGTCAGCCAACCACCCCCGGCGCTCGATGGATCGATTGCCACTTTGCGTCCATCGCCCGCCAGCCCCGCACTTGCCCCATCCAGGTTTGCGGCTTCTCCTCCCGGCCCATTGGGACTCGGGACCCGCTTCCTGATTGGCTGGGAGGAGAAACGGGACGACAATTGCGAATATTATTTCGCTAATGTCACATAATTGGGTGGGCCAACCTTTTTGAAGCCAATCGGAGCCTCCGGCTCTAATTGCGTGCTAAAAAAAAACACCCCATAGAAATCCTGGCGCCCCACATGTGGGTTAGGGGTCGAGTGCAGGGATTGGGGGGGGGGGGGGGGGGGAGGCAGTGCCCTGCATGAGCCGCCACTGGATGATACAAACCTTTTACCACCGGCAGGGGAGAATGAAATCATCAGCATTTATTTATTTATGTAAAATCTTTACCCCGAAAGGAATACAATTGTTTGCTGTAACTGATTTATAAAGTGTTGAGCGGGAGTTTGGCTTCAATTTGTCAGTGTATTTAAATCTGCTACTACATCTAACGCTCCCCTCCCCCCAGACTGACAATGCTGCTGTCTGCTGTGCCCCCTGTGCTCCTCCATCCAGAGTGGTTTCTGTATAATACAGGAGGTGTTACTGGCCAGATCACCAGGTGAAAAGCCTATAAAGGAAAACAAATGCAGCCACCACATCTAATGATTGGGAAGTTGCAATATAATACGATTTTGGGTTTAATACCGCTTTTAAAAAAAATACCGGGGGGGGGGGTTCTGGTTGTTGCAGCCCCTATTGGTGGATGACACGTTTCTTGGAATGCGCGGTCGCTTTCCTCACTCAGTTATGTAATATTGGCAGAACTTATCCAGTCACCTGGCTGTGTGTCGTCAGACCGTCCAGGACTCGGATTCCCGGAGGGGGGGAGGGGGGAAGGGGCCGGCGGTGTAATGGAGTTCATTATGTCACAATCTTGCTGCAGTTTAAAGTGTGTCTCCGGGCTA
Organism: Lithobates clamitans; assembly: GCA_037952925.1. Taxonomy (NCBI): domain Eukaryota; kingdom Metazoa; phylum Chordata; class Amphibia; order Anura; family Ranidae; genus Lithobates; species Lithobates clamitans. Next base: position 393,910 of record JBBGZY010001332.1, on the reverse strand, counting down.
AACTCTTTATTTTTTTTGGATGGAGTAGGGAATGTTTGAACCCCCCCCCCCCCCCCCCCACTGACATAAGTCTGTATTAAGATTGTAAAATTGAAATTTGATTCAATAAAGATTTTTTTGTTTTTGTTTTTTGAAGGCCGGCATTACAATTTAAAAGCAGCCTATTGCCTTCATGCACCGCATTACAGTTCCTGTCAGATCTCTTTATTGTTACAATATTAACAGGGGAAGTGATGACATTTTGATACTTTGTATCTGTAAAGTCTTCCAATAGAAGTGAATGGAGGAGATTGCAACACCTGCCAAACTCTGCCGGTCGAATTTTTCTTTTTTCAATTAATTTTTTTTTTTTCTTCTTCTTTTACACATGGCATGCTGTGTGTACATCTCTGTCCACGCCATGTTTTGAGAGGCAATAATTAGGAGGGCAGACAGCGGTAAAATTGCAACCCAACTGATACATTTTTAGGCCTAATTGCCATCTCTGGTTGAACAAAAAACTGGGGCACTCAGAATCTGGTGTAGCTGTGCATGAGAGCCAATCAGTCTCTGACTTCAGTTTGTTCAGTAAAGCTTTGGCAATAAAACCTGGAATCTGATTGGTTTTCTATGTAGAGCTGCACCAGATTTTGTGTAATCCCCCCCCCCAAATATAACAGAGAAAAGCGTCAGAGCGCTTGGTTTGCTGCAGTGATCGGTTCAGAGGGCTCATGGCTGGAAGAAGATTTAGGGGACTTTCACACTGAGGCATTGGTGGTACCTGGCGCTTTTTTTGGCCGCTAGCGGGGCCGCTTTTAACCGTGTAGCGCTGCTGCGCTTTGTAGGCATTTCGGCAGCGCTGCCTATTGATTTCAATGGGCAGGGGGCTGTGGAGGAGCGGTGTATACACCACCCATAAAGCGCCCAAAAGAGACTGCTTGTAGGACTTATTTTTTTTTAAACATCCAGCAAGTGCACCGCTCCAGTGTGAAAGCACTCTGGAGTGACAGGAGAGGCTTTACAGGCCCTATTTTTGGTGCTAAAGCGCCTCAGTGTGAAAGTGGCCTTAAAGCGGAGCTCCACCCAAAAATGGAACTTCCGCTTTTCGGATCCCCCCCCCCCCCTCCGGTGTCACATTTGGCACCTTTTCTGGGGGGAGGGAGGAGCAGATACCTGTCTAATATAGGTATTTTGCTCCCACTTCCGGGCATAGATACCTGAGCCGTCCATGGGTATCTAGGCCACTTCCAGCGCCTTCTCCGTCCCCCACGCTGTCTTTTAGGAGACACACAGGTCCCAGAAGACAGCAGGGACCAGTGGGAACACGCAGCACGAGTCGCGCATGCGCAGTAGGGAACCAGGAAGTGAAGCCGCAAGGCTTCACTTCCTGATTCCCTTACCGAAGATGGCGGCGGCAGCACCCGAGGGACAGATCGGCTTCGGGTGCCGATATTGCGGGCGCCCCGGACAAGTAAGTGTCCTTATTTTGAAAGTCAGCAGCTGCGGTGTTTGCTCCGCTTCAAGGAAGCAGCTAGAAATGCCGGAACTGATGATTCAGAGCGGCTGCGCTCTGCTGTCTGAAAATTGAGAGCTGCTGGGACTTGTAGTTCCTTCCCTGTCTTGTTTCCCCTGGGACATGTAGTTCCTTTTTAGCTGCGTGTTGCCATTTAGACACTGGGACTGCTGGAAGTTGTAGTTTCCTATGGGCTGTGTGCTACTTTGTGGATACTAGGACTGCTGGGACTTGTAGCTCTGTATTGGCCGTGTACTGCTCTCTGGTACTTGTAGTGTTGCTCTGACAAGGAGTGTGGTTACCAGATGGTGGCTCTGGATTCCTTTGTGATGAATCATTGGAATGTCCATTAGAACTTCAGTCAGTGCTTGTTCTTTGTCCCCTTCATTCTGGTCCTTTCTGCCCTATTATGTGCAGAACCGCCCTGCATGTGCTGAGCTTTCATGTACTGTCTCTCTCTGTTCTTAAATTGTCACATCCCAGCCCCCCCCCTCTAGTAATACATTGGGTGGGGGGTTTGGATTCTCTTCACTTCCTGTTCTAGAGACACAATATATAAAGTAAGAAAAAATCCCCTCTTCGGTCATACATGCATCTTTGTGATCAATCTGGGTACAAGCAATCAAACGCAAGCTATTCATCAATTAAAATACCAACTGGTGGAACACTGAAAATATGATTTCAGAAACGATCGTATCATTCTGGGTTACATTCACTATCGGATGTCTGACACACATGGAGATTTGTGTAATCAATTACAATTCTGGATTTCAATTTTCTAGATAAAGGATCTCATCCTTCCACTCTCTAATGCCCTATACACACGATCGGACATTGATCGGACATTCTGACGGATGTCTTGCATACACACGGTCACACAGAGTTGTCGGAAAATCCGATCGCTCTGAACGCGGTGACGTAAAACACGTACGACAGGACTATAAACTGGGCAGTAGCCAATGGCTTTCATCTCTTTATTTATTCTGAGCATGCGTGGCACTTTGTGTGTCGTATTTGTGTACACACGATCGGAATTTCTGACAATGGATTTTGTTGCCAGAAAATTTTATATCCTGCTCTCAAACTTTGTGTGACAGAAAATCCGATGGAAAATGTGTGATGGAGCCTACACACGGTCGGAATTTCCGACAACAAGGTCCTATCACACATTTTCTGTCGGAAAATCCGACCGTGTGTACGGGGCATAAATCTGGGAGAAAAAGGTTTCAGCCGTTGCTTTATATTTTTGGCTTCGATTTTTTTCCTTTTTAAGTCTTCGTTCAGAAGTGGCTCTCAATGCAGGTTTGGGGTGACCGCATTTCTTCTCCCCTGATCGGCAGGTTTGGGGCGACCGCGTTTCTTGTCCCTGATCGGCAGGTTTGGGGTGACCGCGTTTCTTGTCCCTGATCGGCAGGTTTGGGGTGACCGCGTTTCTTGTCCCTGATCGGCAGGTTTGGGGTGACCGCGTTTCTTGTCCCTGATCGGCAGGTTTGGGGTGACCGTGTTTCTTCTCCCCCTGATCGGCAGGTTTGGGGTGACCGCGTTTCTTGTCCCTGATCGGCAGGTTTGGGGTGACCGCGTTTCTTGTCCCTGATCGGCAGGTTTGGGGTGACCGCGTTTCTTGTCCCTGATCGGCAGGTTTGGGGTGACCGCGTTTCTTGTCCCTGATCGGCAGGTTTGGGGTGACCGCGTTTCTTGTCCCTGATCGGCAGGTTTGGGGTGACCGCGTTTCTTGTCCCTGATCGGCAGGTTTGGGGTGACCGCGTTTCTTCTCCCCCTGATCGGCAGGTTTGGGGTGACCGCGTTTCTTGTCCCTGATCGGCAGGTTTGGGGTGACCGCGTTTCTTGTCCCTGATCGGCAGGTTTGGGGTGACCGCGTTTCTTCTCCCTGATCGGCAGGTTTGGGGTGACCGCGTTTCTTCTCCCCTGATCGGCAGGTTTGGGGTGACCGCGTTTCTTCTCCCCTGATCGGCAGGTTTGGGGTGACCGCGTTTCTTCTCCCTGATCGGCAGGTTTGGGGTGACCGCGTTTTTTCTTCCTGAGGGGTGGAGGTGGGGGGGGGGGGGGCTGTGCTTCTTCGCTCTGACCTGATTGATAGGCTTGGTTGCCCATGCTCCTCCCTCATCAGGAGGCCTGTGGTGATTATGTAACTCTTGGGGTGACCTGTTTCAGCCCCAATTCATGATCACCTGGAAGAGTTGTGTGATGGAATAGCTACTTTTTAAAGAGAGAGACTCGTTAACTGACCGCACCGTCATGATTTACTAACCTGTACATTTCTTTATCAAATAAGTACTGTTTTGTGCCCATAGAAAAAACGAAAATGTTTGTGGTTTTTCTTGGAAGTCGGGTACATTTTGCTATTTATCATACATGTCAAGGACTGGAGTGCAGATTATATATATCGTGTGACAAATTGGACTTGCAGGCCATATCCCAAAATAAACCTAGAGCCATGGAAAATGTCAAAGGCTGTACAAGAAGGAATGTATACAGGAGACGAGACGGTGGGAATGAACAGATCCTTGAAGAGAGGTAGTATTAAAAAAACAACAAAAAAAACTAACATTGTGGGTCAGCATGGGAACTCTCATGCGGCTGAACATCCCAGCAATCTGCTTTGGGGGTTAGTTGAACTTTTTGTTCTGCGTTTTTTCGATCTACAATAAAAGGCGAGGAGGGATTGTGAGGCCCTCATGTATGTAGCTGGAACTGACATTATTTGTATTACAGGAAGTGATCCAGTCGGCTGGTATCTCCTGCATTGGATCTTTATCCTGTCACCTTCCTTTTTTTTTTTTTTTTGCCCCCCCCCCCCCCCCTCAATGCAGTTTTGTCGTAACTGTTATCTACTTGTGTACTGGTGAGGAAGTAGTAGTTGTGCACACTGACACATACAGTATGTAAAGACATCTCTCATACTGGTTGGCCTCTGTGCAGATTATAGGACAGGTAACCTGTCTCCTGACCAGCCTTTTTCAAGGCACCCTGGGGTGCCTTGAGATTTCTTCAGGGGTTCCTTGGCAAAATGCCTAAAAAAAGAAAAAAAAAAAATTGGCCAAAATTGTATAAAAGCACGTGGGTGGATCAAGCCTGCCTTTTTAGTAACACAAAGCCACAGGGTGTGTTTTCTTTTTTTTGTGCACTATTTCAACCTTTCAGCCACCGGCGTCCTAACAACCAGTGATGTCATCAATGTTAATGAGAAGGGTGTTGATTGCCAGCACAGCATCCGTTGTTTGATTTCCCCCCCCCCCTGCTCCTCTCCATCAACACCGGGGTCTCATTAGCTGAGTGATGGAGAGAAACATTGGAATACTAGTCGGTAGAGCTGCACGATTCTGGCTAAAATGAGAATCAATTTTTTTTTTTTTTGCTTAGAAGATAGATCACGATTCTCGCAGAATAACATCACCTTTCACATTAAAACAAAAACAAAAAATTGGGCTAACTTTACTGTTTGTGTTTTTTTATTTTTTTTTTTATTCATCGAAGTTTATTTTTTGCCAAAAAACTACGTTTGAAAGACCGCTGGGCAAATACAGTGTGACATAAAATATTGCAGCAATTGTCATTTTATTCCCTAGGATCTCTGCTAAAATATAAAAATATAAAATATATATCTTTTTTGGTAGAAAATTACTTGGAACCCCCAAACACACATAATAAATTATATATATATATATGTGTATGTATGTATGTATGTATGTATGTATGTATGTATATATATATATATATATATGTGTATGTGTATATGTATGTGTACAGGGCTTGACAAATTTGCTTGGAATCTAGGAGCCAGCTAAAAAAGTTAGGAACCAAGTTGTTTGTTTTTTGTTTTTTTTTTTTTGTTTTTTTTTTAAACGACCGACAAAGCTTTATTTTCAATATAAAAATTAACCAATCTTAAATTTACACAGAGACGACTAGAACGAATGTGACTGCTTTTATTTCCTGCCATGCAGGGACACAAGACCGCCATATCCCCGCTAAGGATCCAATCAGGTCCGCCTGAAAAACTGACAGGCGAACCTGATCAGACAGCCCGTGTGAAAGGGGCCAAGCAGGGAGATGACAAATAATAAATTCATTTTAATTAACCACTTCCTTCCCGCAGGACGACTAAATACGTCCTGTCTTTGAAGAGAAATACCGTTGTTATGGTAGCCGCTAGCTCCCATAACCCCGGTATCCTCTTCAAGAGCCGGCGGTTCTCTTTCAGATAAAAGTGGTCTCTGCAGCAGATTAGCAGCGAGATCACTTTTATCGGCGGCAGGAGAGGGCCCCCCTACCGCCGCGCTCCGGTGCCCTTCACCGCTTACCGTGGCCGTCGGTAACGACGGAGGCGATCCGGATCTGTCCCTGGCCTGACATGGAGACGAGTGAGAGGAAGATGGCCCCCATCGCCCATCTCCAAGTCATTGCAGGGCGGAAGCGACGTCAAATCGTCACTTCCACCCATAGCTCTTGAAGGGACTTTTTTTTTTTTTTTTTTAATGCATTTTAGTGTAAATATGAGATCTGAGGTCTTTTTGACCCCAGCTGTCATATTTAAGAGGACCTGTCATGCTTTTTTTCTATTACAAGGGATTTTTACATTCCTTATAATAGGAATAAAAGTGACTTATTTTTTCACTGTTCTTTAAAAAAAAAAAAAAAAGTTAAAATAAATAAGAAAAAAATTTTTTAAATGTGCCCCATCCCTTGTAATAGAAATAAAAGTGACACAATTTTTATTTTTTTTTAAAAACAGTGTAAAAATAAAAAGTAAAATATATAAGAAAAAATTAATAATTTTTTTAAATGCGCCCCGTCCCGCCGAGCTCGCTTGCAGAAGCAAACGCATATGTGAGTAGCACCCGCATATGAAAGCGGTGTTCAAACCACACGTGAGGTATCGCCACGATCGTTAGAGCGAGAGCAATAATTCTAGTCCTAGACCTCCTCTGTAACTCAAAACATGCAACATGTAGAATTTTTTAAACGACGCCTATGGAGATTTTAAAGGGTAAAAGTTTGTCGCCATTCCACGAGCGGATGAAATTTTAAAGCGTGACATGTTGGGAATCAATTTACTCGGCGTAACATTATCTTTCACAATATAAAAAAAATTGGGCTAACTTTACTGTTTTCTTATTTTTTTATTAAAAAAAGTATTTTTTCCCAAAAAAGTGCGCTTGTAAGTCCGCTGCGCAAATACGGTGTGACAGAAAGTATTGCAATGACCGCCATTTTATTCTCTATGGTGTTAGAATAAAAAATATATATAATGTTTGGGGGTTCTAAGTAAAGGGAAGGAGATGAGCAGGCAGTGAAAACAGGTAGGGAAAGCTCCATTAGCATTGGTGGATGTCTTGTCATACCAACGGCCACCACCAGAGGGCGCCCGATTGCAGAAGGAACCAGGAACCATAGGACTGCAGTAGGCCGCAAAGCCGGGGCCTCAATTACCGGCGCGGCCCAGCGCGATCGCGGTGGGGGGGGTGTCGAACGGACACAGGATACCCCAGCTGTGCCGCCCCAGGCGCCAGGTCGCTAATTCTAGTCGCAAATGTGACCTGGCGCCCGGGGTTTGTCGAGCCCTGTAATATAATATAATATAATATATTATGTGTGTTTGGGGGTTCCAAGTAATTTTCAACCAAAAAAGATTGATTTTTACCTTTTTTTTAAAGTGGTTGTAAACCCAATGTCATCCTTTCTAAACTACTGCCATAGGGGTTATCTATAAGGATATACATGCCTCCTGCATGTATCTTTACCTGTCAAATGTCTCCCCTCTGTCTGTTATGGGACCCGAAAAACTGCAGATTCTGTGGGCGGGTCTGTTTGGAGCTCAGTGGGCGGAGTCGTGATGTCAGTAGACTCCCCGCCCACCTCTACACTCCCCGCCCACCTCTACACTCCCCGCCCACCTCTACACTCCCCGCCCACCTCTACACTCCCCGCCCACCTCTACACTCCCCGCCCACCTCTACACTCCCCGCCCACCTCTACACTCCCCGCCCACCTCTACACTCCCCGCCCACCTCTACACTCCCCGCCCACCTCTACACTCCCCTTGTCAATATGCATTTTCTCCTGTGTATTTCTTACACTGAACTTCTGCTATGATCTCTAACATCCAGTGAAAAGACAGGAAAGTAACCACATGACTTCAGCATGCCCAATCATGGTGAGGTGTGGAACAGCCAATCCCTGCAGGGCTGCTGAAGAAAGGAGCGGGGGAGGGAATTAAAAAATGAATGCATGTCTTAGGCTGGTGCACGAGATATGTAAATCACCTGTCACTCGCAGCAAGGGGGAGGATTTGACAAAGTTTTTCTCAGTTTGTCAAGTTTTATCTCACTGAACAATAAAAGAGGATTGCTCAGAGATGGATTAACTCTTTGTGGCAAGACTGGGCTCAAATGATAGGAAATCTTATACTCTACTTTATGACGTAAAAAAAATAAATAAATTTCGGGTTTACATCCACTTTAAGAAACAAGTGTCAGAAAAAGATTTAGACTTTAAGTGGTTAAACTACTAAACTTCCTGCATTTACAGGTTGTTTAAAAACTTGGCAGACTGCCTGGATTTTTTTTATTTACACACAAAAGTTTCCCTTTTGATCTAAGAAGGAAGAGTTGGTTACAATGTTTCATTTTAAAAACTTGGCAGACTGCCTGGATGTTTTCTTTTGACAGCTGAGTAAGCAGATAAGTCTCTCCACTTGTTATATGAATCGGTGTAGCGTCACATATGGCGACCCATCACATTTGGCTACCCGCTGGAGTGTGCATGCGCGACACCGCCATATGCGTTCCAACACTGTGGCGATCTGCGCTTGTGCAAAATTTTGTGGCCACACCCCTGAGTCCAGGTTCAAGCCCCACCATCCAAGTGGACATAGTTAGATTATAATTATGCCCGAAGCATGGCGAGCGGCCCTGTGGCAAAGTGGTCTTACAACAGTGTTGGAACGCATATGGCGGCGTCGCGCATGCGCACTCAGGTAGCAAAATGTGATGGGTAGCCGTATGTGACGTGACATTGGAAAACTCTACAATAGAGATCATGAGGGGGGGTTGAATCGAGATCCCAATTTTTTTTTTTTTTTTTTTTACGATTAATTGTGCAGCTCTACTAGTCGGTACCAGTGTGCAAAAGTGTATTTGCTTTGGAAGAATTAATCACCTGTAATGTTGGGTGTTCTATGTGTGTCGATGCTGCCGCATTATGTAAAACTATTAGAATACTGTTTTTACATTTTAGAATGGGGTGCTTTGAGAGTGTCCATAATTTTAAAGGGTGCCTTGACTAAAAAAGAAAAAAAAAAGACTGAGACTGATACTTTTCACCCAACGACCAAGAAACAGAGAGCCTTGCGGTGTCATTGTTGTCATTTGTAACCCAGGGACTCAGAGCAAATGATTTGTATATCTAAATGGAGCTGCATTCATAAACATGGTCTTCATAGGGTATCATGGTGCAGGCCAAGGTTCTCTAGCTGCCAACTTGTAGTTTTTGCACCCGACTTCTCAGTTACTCAGCACAGGGTCACTTCTCTGGAGTGCACAAGATAAATGAATGGCACTGGATAGGCAGACAAAGTTAAAGCGGAGTTCCAGTTGTTTTTAAGTTTAATAAATATCAGCAGCTACAAAAAAGTGTATCTCTTGACTTTTAATAAACGCTCGCCTGTCCCACGATCCAGCAATGCGGCTGCCCAAAGCCTCGCTCCTCTCCCTCGCCTTTCCCCAGCACCGGCATCACAAGCATGGGCACCTGGTTCTGACAGGTTGCGGCTTCACAGCTGGGTGCGCACGGCACATGTGCGAGTTTCGCTGCACCTCCTCCGTGGCCAGACGATCTTCTGGGACCAGTGAGGTGTCCCAGAAGATTGCAGGGAGGAAGGGAAGAGCAGAACTTCTGAGGCGAATCGCCTAGGTGGTTCAAGTGGGAGCCTGAGTACCTGTCAAAAGTAGGTCTCAACCCCCCCCCCCCTCCCTACTAAAAGACATGCCAAATGTGGCATGTAAGAGGGTGAGAAGTGCTTAAAGTGGAAGTTCCACTTTTGGGTGGAGCTCCTCTTTAAGTCTTTGGGTAAAAGTCTATATATAACAAATACATAAAATGGTCTGTGTAGCGTCATTAGTGGCAGCTCCCTATAGAGTGAAGCAATCTCAGTAGGAAAACAAAAAGGAAAAACACACGGGGCGCCAGAATAAGTGTAGCAGCTAAACTAATGGATTTATTCAAACCCAATTGGCAACTTACATAGTAGGCGAGGTTGAAAAAAGACACAAGCCCATCAAGTCCAATCTATGTGTGTGATTATATGTCAGTATTACGTTGTATATCCCTGTATGTTGTGGTCGTTCAGGTGATTATCTAATAGTTTCTTGCATTAAGAACAAACAAGCAGGAATGTCAGAAGCTCTGTAGTGTCCTAGGACACACCAGGCTCAGGACTACATCTCGGGACCTCATTGGATGACCTCTGGAGACTATGCCACACTAACTATAGAGATTCTGACATGTCTGCTTGTTTGTTCGTCACGTAAATTGTCAATTGGCTTTGAATAACTACCGTATATATTGTTGTATAACACGCACTTTTTTTTTCCCCCTGAAAATAGGGAGCAAATCACGGGTGCGTGTTGTACACTGATGGTGTACCTCGGAGGGGGGCGAGCACCGCCGGAATTCACAGAGCCATCATCTCCTCTCCACTCGACTCTCACGTCACACACAGTCCCGCCTCTGCCACCGGCATTGGACCAGTGTTCTGTCTATCACAGGAGCTGGTCCAATGCCGATGGCGGAGGCGGGACTGTGTATGTGACTGCCGACTGAGAGCCGAGTAAACAGGAGGTGACGGCTCGGTGATTTCCTGCACTGCGTTGATGAGAGATGGTGAGGCTGCAGATGGGCATTAATCGGGCAGCTGCATTGGTGGGAGATGGGCGCGGATCAGGCTGCATTGAGGCTGCAGATGGGCACAAATCAGGCTGCATTGATGGGCACTGACCATTATTTTGCTTCAAAGTGGTTTATTTAAAAAAAAAAAAAAAAAAAATTCCTGAAACTTTACTCTTAAATTGAAGGTGCATGTTATACGTCGATAAATACGATTGGTGTCGGTGGGAGGACCGGTGCCCCCCCCCCCCCTGTGATTGGTGTCGGTGGAAGGACCGGTCCGAACCCCCCCGTGATTGATGTCGGCAGGTGGACCGGTGAACCCCTCTGGACCCCAACACCCACCGTGATTGGTGTCGGTGGGAGGACTGGTGCCCCCCCATGATTGGTGTTGGCGGGAGGACCGGTGCTGGACTAGACTAAACTGTTTCTTCCTCTCTCTTATACACACATACTGAAATCCCAGATCAGGGATATGCAATTAGCGGACCTCCAGCTGTTGCAAAACTACAAGTCCCATCATGCCTCTGCCTCTGGGTGTCATGCTTGTGGCTGTCAGTCTTGCTATGCCTCATGGGATTTGTAGTTCTGCAACAGCTGGAGGTCCGCTAACTGCATATCCCTGAACTAGATTGTAAGCTCTGAAGAGCAGGGCCCTCTAATTCTTCCTGTATTGAATTGTATTGTCGGCCCTCATGTTGTAAAGCGCTGCGCAGACCGTTGGCGCCATATAAATCCTGTATAATAATAATGTGGGATGATGGTGGATTCCGATAAGGAAGCCTCCTATATTTTATGCCCTTGCCATAAATCACTAGCTGACAGTACAGTCATCATTATCTACATTTTCTGGTTGTAGAATTCTGGTCTAACCTGTATTTGTAGAACACGGGTTATGCAGATGGCCACTTATCGGTCTGTGTAAATAATATGGTGCTCCAATATTAGAACCTTGGACAGGAATATTAGGGGGGGGGGGGGGGGGGGGGGGGTGATTTACTAAAACTGGAGCACACAGGATCTGGTGCAGCTGTGCATGGTAACCAATCGGCTTCTAACTTCATCTTGTTCAATTAAGCTTTAATAATAAAACCTGGAAGCCGATTGGTTACTGTGCACAGCTGTACCATATTCTGCATGTAACAGTTTTAGTAAATCTCCCCCAGTGTGTTTGTTGGCTGCCACAGATTTAGTGAAAGGTCTTTGGTGTCCTCCTATAGGCTTCTGCTAATAACAAGCCTATTCCACAATCTATAATGTGATACCGACCCGTAAGAGATAAATGTCCAAACCTGAGGATTCCAGAAGGCCAAGGCAGGTCCAGCTCCAGACTGCAACGTGGGTCACAATGGTGGTAGTTGCATTGTTCTCCACGGCAGTATACTTTAGGGCTTGTTTACACTTCAAAATGTGACATCAGGCACGCTGCTTTTATAAGCGGTCTGAATGCCAATCAAAGTTCCTCTTACTAAATAAAATGGTGACCTTACCGTCCTGTTCACACGTTGTGTTTACTTCTCTTCAAAAATGTTATACCCAATGTCACTTGGTGCTTCAAAGTGCCTCCCATAGAAGTCTTGACTACACTCACTAACAGCATCTGAAGCTTTTGAGGGGCTTTTATTCAGCTTTAGCTTTGTTTTGGAGATATGAGATATCCCAGGATGCACTGGGAAACCAACAAGCGAACCCAGAAAGACATTGTGAGCAATCACTTTGGGTTTGTGTGTGTGTGTGTGTGTGTGTGTGTGTGTGTGTGTGTGTGTGTGTGTGTGTCTATAATCTGGGAGTGTCTGGTGCAGACATCACATCTGGTGTAGAGCAGCCGGAAGGTGAGCGGAGTCCGAAGGGGGAGGTTCAGTAGAGCTGGGCATTGAAGCAGGTGAAACTAGTAATGTCGCACGCGGTGCGCAGCGCAGCAGTATAGTGGGAGGTGAGCGAAGACTGGAGCAAGAGAGCAGAATTAGCAAGCTAGAGGATCAGAAGAGCTGGGGGATCAGCAGAGCTCAGGGTTCTACTAGAGCTGCATGATTCTGGCTAAAATGAGAATCTTTTTTTTTTTTTTTTTTTTTTTTGCTTAGAACAGGGCTCGACAAAACCCGGGCGCCAGGTCGCATTTGCGACTAGAATTAGCGACCTGGCGCCTGGGGCAGCACAGCTGGGATATCCTGTGTTCGTTCGACAGCCCCCCCCCCTCCCGCCGCGATCGCGCTGGGCCGCGCCGGTAATTGAGGCCCCGGCTTTGCGGCCTACTGCAGTCCTATGGTTCCTGGTTCCTTCTGCAATCGGGCGCCCTCTGGTGGTGGCCGTTGGTATGACAAGACATCCACCAATGCTAATGGAGCTTCCCCTGCCTATTTTCACTGCCTGCTCATCTCCTTCCCTTTACTTAGAACCCCCAAACATTATATATATTTTTTATTCTAACACCCTAGAGAATAAAATGGCGGTCATTGCAATACTTTCTGTCACACCGTATTTGCGCAGCGGACTTACAAGCGCACTTTTTTGGGAAAAAATACTTTTTTTAATTAAAAAATAAGAAAACAGTAAAGTTAGCCCAATTTTTTTTATATTGTGAAAGATAATGTTACGCCGAGTAAATTGATTCCCAACATGTCACACTTCAAAATTTCATCCGCTCGTGGAATGGCGACAAACTTTTACCCTTTAAAATCTCCATAGGCGTCGTTTAAAAAATTCTACAGGTTACATGTTTTGAGTTACAGAGGAGGTCCAGGACTAGAATTATTGCTCTCGCTCTAACGATCGTGGCGATAGGGGGGCCCTCTCCTGCCGCCGATAAAAGTGATCTCGCTGCTAATCTGCTGCAGAGACCACTTTTATCTGAAAGAGAACCGCCGGCTCTTGAAGAAGATACCGGGGTTATGGTAGCTAGCTGCTACCATAACTACGGTATTTCTCTTCAAAGACAGGACGTATTTAGTCGTCCTGCGGGAAGGAAGTGGTTAATTAAAATGAATTTATTATTTGTCATCTCCCTGCTTGGCCCCTTTCACACGGGCTGTCTGATCAGGTTCGCCTGTCAGTTTTTCAGGCGGACCTGATTGGATCCTTAGCGGGGATATGGCGGTCTTGTGTCCCTGCATGGCAGGAAATAAAAGCAGTCACATTCGTTCTAGTCGTCTCTGTGTAAATTTAAGATTGGTTAATTTTTATATTGAAAATAAAGCTTTGTCGGTCGTTTAAAAAAAAAAAAAAACCTGGCTCCTAACTTTTTTAGCTGGCTCCTAGATTCCAAGCAAATTTGTCAAGCCCTGGCTTAGAATAAAGATCACGATTTTGGCAGCGTAACATCTTTCACATTATACAAAAAAATTGGGCTAATTTTACTGTTTAGGTGTTTGTTTGTTTTTTATTCTTTGAAGTGTATTTTTTCACAAAAAATTGCGTTTGAAAGACCACTGCGCAAATACAGTGTGACCTAAAATATTGCAACAATCGCTATTTTATTCCCTAGGGTCTCTGTTAAAAAAAGTGTGTGTGTGTGTGTATATATCTATATCTATATCTCTATCTATCTATCTCCAAGTAATTTTCTAACAAAAAAAAATACTGATTTTAACTTTGTAAGAAACAAATGTCAGCAAAAGTGGTTCAACTTCCCTAATTTACATACCTAAGTTCATTTCTTTGATCTAAGAACGAAAAGTTACAATGTTTATAGTTATCTACCAGCGCGTTTTAAAAAAACAATGTTTTAAAAAAACTTGGCAGGCTGCCCGTTTTTTTTTTTTTCCTTTTTGACAGCTGAGTGAGCAGAGCACTCTCTACACTTGTTACATGAATAAATCGGAAATTCTGCATATAGATAATGAGGGGGATTGAATAGAGATCAAGATTTTTTTATTTATTTTTTTTATGATCGTGCAGCTCAAAGTTCTACTGTACCCCTTTAAAACAAATAGAAAATCAACACACAGGGCACTTGCCAAGCTTTAAAAAAGCATGTTGAAGCGGTAGACGCTTTAATGTTGAAGTTGCATCAAGTGTAAATGAGCCCTTACTGGTTTAGCAGAACGTGCCTCTGTAAAATTCAATGTAAACTGTCACTCCCTGCTAGCCAGCACAGCAAGGTACTGGTACATTCCCACCACGTGACGGCTCTTCCTAGAAATCCCCAGACTTGAGGTGTTCCATAATCTGATATCCCCCCCCCCATCATCACCGCACAGCATGCCACAATGGGTCTTCCTTCAGTGAGCTGATCTAGTTGTATTCTGGGTTCAGGGGATGTGCCTGGCTGGAAACGCAGTTTTGTGTTTTGTATGGGTTAACTGTGTGCCTAAGAAGTGTAATGTGTATATGTATACGCTCTATACAGCCAGCTATTTTCAGATGACGATTTTCTCATTCCTAAAATCTTTCTCACGATGATGTTTTTTGTTCCTTTTGCAGACAATATGGCCTCAAGCACCGGAGACGTCCTGCCAACCTACGAGCTGAGCGATACTCAGACGTCCAAGTTGATAAGAAAATCCAAGGAGTCTCCATTTGTACCAATAGGTGAGTGACTCTGAACTGGTTTTAAAAATTTGACATTTACTTAGCCTGTAATTGCTTGGGTCTGATGCTCCCCTAAATGCTCGGCATGCAACGCCTAAAAGTTGCCCTCCAGCGGCCGGCAGGCTTGCCCTTTAGCCCTTAAGTGACAAAGGTAAATCAAATGTTAACGTTTGGACACAGCGGGAGCCAATCAGCGGGTGCAATGGCCGCCGGGACCCGCCGATTGCTCACAGGAGAGGCAACACGGCGGTCTGCCTATGTAAACAAGGCAGATCGCCGTTCTGTGAGGGAGGAAAATTGAGATCTTGTGTTCCTGCTAAACAGAAACACGGATCTGTTTTCCTCCAGCATCCCCCGCACAGTTAGAAAGCACTCCCTAGGAGCACACTTAACACTTTGATCGCCCCTGATGTTAACCCCTACTCTGCCAGTGTCATTAATACAGTGACAGTGCTTTTTTTTTTTTTTTTTTTTTTTCACTGATATACTGTATTGGAGTGTCAGTGTCAGATTTGTCTGCCGCAATGTGTTGCAGTCCCGCTAAAAAAAAAATCGCTGATCGCTGCCATTACTAGTAAAAATTATTAAATTATTACAAACTTTTTTTTTTTTTTTTTTTTCCTCAAAATTGTTTTTTTATTTTTATTTTTTATTTTTATTTTTTTTTTCTTGTTTTTATAGCGCAAAAAAAAACCCACAGTGGTGATCAAATACCACCAAAAGAAACTTCTATTTGTGGGGGGAAATTTTATTTGGGTACAGAGTCGGGCGACCGTGCAATTGTCAGTTAAAGCAACGCAGTGCCGTATCGCAAAAAATGGCCTGATCATGAAGGGGGTAAAACCTTTCGGAGCTGAAGTGGTTAATATTTTCATTCAACGACTCAAAGTATCCTGTGGGTCAGCCAGGCAGATGGCATTTAAGAAGCGGTCAGCAATAGTAGCTTTTTTTTTTTTTTAATATTTTTTTTTTTATAAATAAAAAAAAAAGTATGTGTGTGTGTATATATATGTATCTATCTATCTATCTATCTATCTATCTATCTATCTATCTATCTATCTATCTATCTATCTATCTATCTATCTATCTATCTATATCTCTATCTATCTATCTATATATATCTCTATCTATCTATATATATATATCTCTATCTATCTATCTATATATATCTCTATCTATCTATCTATATATATCTCTATCTATCTATCTATATATATCTCTATCTATCTATCTATATATATATATATATATATATATATATATATATATACATACATACATACACGTGTGAAATAGTTAAAGGACCTCAGTCTTGTTCTTTTTGTTATTTGTATTTTGTTGGCCCATTTCCTCTGTTTTTATGTTGAGTCTCCAGGGAAAGACTTGATAAAATCTATTTTAATGGTGAACAGACTCTATAAAAGCACTTCTGCTAGTTCAGTAGGGAAATGTTGGCGCTTGTCTCGGGGTATTGTTGGCAAACTTCTTTACTTTCCGCTGGCACAGGAAGCGCCTAGAAACGTCCCATAGGGGTGGATCGGAATGCAGAGGGCACTTGGGCTTGTGCTGCTCTGATTTATTATTTTATTATTTGTGCTGACGTTGGCAGTCGCTGTGCGTCTTCTTTGGATACATCAACAGTTATAGTATAACAGATGCTTTTTTGTTTCCCTTTTTTTCTTTTTTCTCTTAGGTATTGCTGGATTTGCTGCTGTTGTGGCCTATGGACTGTATAAGCTGAGACACAGAGGGGACACCAAAATGTCCGTCCACCTTATACACATGCGTGTAGGAGCTCAGGGGTTCATTGTCGGTGCAATGACTTGTGGTGAGTAATGTGGATTTATCAGACCTTTTTTAGAACGCTCGAGTGATCGGCTGTCGAACAAAACAACTCTGATTGATCCCCGCTGAAACAGACAAACTTTAATCCATCTATGGCCAGCTTGAAGCGAAACTAAAGTCCCTGCTCTTTACCCGCTTAAGGACCGCCCCTCGTACGTTTACTGCGGCAGGGCGGCCCTTGAAGTGGTTGTAAACCCTTACAACACACTTTTTGGCTACAGGTAAGCTTAGAGTTGGGCTTACCTGTAGCTACCCAGGATATCTCCTAAACCTGAACGGTTTAGGAGATATCCCCAGTAATTGCATGTGCCGACGTCATCGGCACATGTGCACTGAAGCAACGGCACGTACGTGCCGTTGCTTCAGTGAGTGTGCCGTTACCGCCGGCTCCCGCGCGCATACGCGGGAGTGACGTCATCGCAGCTCCGGCCAATCACAGCGCCAGAGCCCGCGATACCCGGAACTCCGGGAGCGATGTCGGCCGCCGGAGCTGTGTAGGACGGCTGCAGGGGCTTCGATCTCAGGTAAGTAATTCATAATGAGCTAGTATGCAATGCATACTAGCTCATTATGCCTTTGTTTTGCAGGTTTTTTTTCTGCTAGGGTTTACAACCACTTTAAGTGCAAAATCTCGTACCTGTGAATGATTCTTTTTCTTCCCCCCCCCCCCCCCCCCCAAGGGCTCTGGGGTACACACGCAGCCGGAGCCCAGCTCACGCTGTGATTGGGCTCCGGGAGCCAATCGGCGGGTTCGGGCGGACCTGACGTCTGCTGGAAACCCAGCAATCGTTCTCAGAGAGGCAGAACTGCGGTCTGCCTATGTAAACAAGGCAGATCACCATTCTGCTAGTAAGGAAGATGGAGGTCCTGTGTTTCTGCTAAGGCTGCTTTTGCGACTTGAATGTCGCACAATTTTTACTGCAATTTTTGGCACGACTTTGACGCGATGCCTGTGTAATCTTGAGGTCTCTGGACCTCAAGTCGCATCAAAGTCAGACCAAAGTAGTGCAGGGACTACTTTGAAGTCGCTACAACTTGAAGACACACAGATATGAACAGTGCTCATTGGAAATAATGGGGTACGACTTGTAATGTGACTTTGCAGGCTCAGGTCAAGTCTCACAAGTGTGAAAGGGGCCTAAGCAGGAACACGGATCTGTCTTCCTAGAGTGCAACCATCCCCCACACAGTTAGAAAGCACTCCCAGGGAACACGTTTAACCCTTTGATCGCCCATGATGTTAACCCCTTCCCTGCCAGTGTCAGTACAGTGACAGTGCTTTTTTTTTTTTTTTTTAGCACTGTGTTAGTGTCACTTAGTGTTATATTTGTCGCAGTCCCGCTAAAAATCGCTGATCGCCACCATTACTAGTAAAATAAATGAAAAGTTCTAAATATATCCCATAGTTTTTTAGACGCTATAACTTTTGCGCAAAACCAATCAATATACGCTTATTGGGATTTTTTTTTTTTTTTTTTACCAAAAATGTAGCAGAATACATATTGGCCTAAATTAATAAAGAAATTAGATTAGATTTTTTTATTGGATATGTTTTATAGCAGAAAGTAAAAATAAAATGTATGTATGTATGTATGTATGTATGTATGTATGTATGTGTGTTTTCATTTTCAAACTTGTCGTTTTTTTATGTTTATAGCACAAAAAATGCCACCAAAAGAAATCTCTATTTGTGACATCTCCTCCCTTTTTTGGTACAGTGTTGCAGGACCGCGCAATTGTCATTTAAAGTAACACAGAGCTGTATTGCAAAAAATGGCCTGGTCAGGAAGGGGGGTAAAACCTTCCTAGGCTGAAGATAAATAAATAAAAAAACCTGGCTCTTTATTGTGGAAGAGACCTAAGGGGGGGATTTACTTACTAACCGGAGCACTCAGAATCTGGTGGTGCTGTGCATGGCAGCCAATCAGCTTCTAACTTCAGTTTGTTCAATGAAGCTTTGACAATAAAACCTGGGAGCTGATTGACTACAATGCAGAGCTGCACCAGATTTTGCACACACCAGTTTTAGTACATAACCCCCATAGTGTGTATTCTGAAATAGAAGAAGCCTGCCTGCTCTGTTTTCATTGGAGTGGACTCTGTGCTATGCAAGCCTGTGTGACGGGACGATTGCACTTTATGTGCGTGCGCAAGAGTGACATCACCCCGTATGGGCCAATGGGAATGACCGCAGCCTGGCACTTGGAAGAAGTTGGGGCAGCGAGGGATGTCGGCCCTTAGAGGGGGGGGGCTTAAGTATCGCAAAGTGTAGCTCCTCCTTTACGTTTTGTGGTTCTTGGTTCTCCAGAGTGAAAGGTCGCATGCAAGGTTTTTCTGTGCTTGCTATACACCACTTTGGACACAGATGATTACAGATCAAGGTGAAGAGCCAATCACAGGGGCCCTTTACCACGTGTGGTCAGCTGTGTCCAATCACAGCTGATCCCATGTAAACAAATTGCGGTTATGGGCATTTCTTTTCCTCAACGCTGTCATTGTAAGGAAAGAAAGGCCGATGACCTGCAATCCTGGGACAGCACGTATTAACACCAGAAATCAGGGCATTGATTATCAGTACAGCCTGATCAGCACAAGAAAAATTACTTGTTTGCAAAATTTTATAACCGAATCGAAGAAAAGCATGTTTGTGGTTTTTTTTGTTTTGGTTTTTTTGTTAACCGCTTCAGCCCTGGAAGATTTTACCCCCCTTCCTGACCAGAGCACTTTTTGCGATTCGGCACTGCGTCGCTTTAACTGACAATTGCGCGGTCGTGCAACGTTGTATCCAAACAAAATTGACGTCCTTTTTTTTCCCACAAATAGCGCTTTCTTTTGGTGGTATTTTCTCACCTCTGCGGTTTTAATTTTTTACACTATAAACAAAAAAAGCGACAATTTTGGAAAAAAAAGTAATATTTTTTTACTTTTTGCTATAATAAATATCCCCCAAAAATATATAAAAAAAATTTTTTTTTTCTTCAGTTAAGGCCGATATGTATTCTTCTATATATTTTTGGTAAAAAAAAATTTGCAATAAGCGTATATTGATTGGTTTGCGGAAAAGTTATAGTGTCTACAAAATAGGGGATAGTTAGGCATTTTTATTAACTTTTTTTATTAATAATGGAGGCAATCCTGCGATTTTTTTTTTTTTTTTTTTTTTTTTTTATCGTGACTGACATTATGGCGGACACTTTTGACACTATTTTGGGACCATTGTCATTTATACAGCGATCAGTGCTATAAAAATGCACTGATTACTGTGTAAATGACACTGGCAGGGAAGGGGTTATCCACTAGGGGGGCAATTAAGGGGTTAAGTGTGTCCTAGGGAGTGATTCTAACTGTGGGGTGGGGGGGGGGGGGGGCTACCACTCGCATGACAGCGATCACTGCCCCCGATGACAGGGAACCGTGATCTCTGTCATGTCACAAGGCAGAACAGGGAAATGCCTTGTTTACATGGGCACTTCCTGTTCTGCAGCTCCGTGACACGATTGCCGGGAGACCAGCGGACGTAATTTCGCTGGTCCTGCAGACATGATCACGGCGCGGGCACCCGCTAGTCCCGCCAATTAAAGGGGACGTACAGGTATGCCCATTTGCCCACCGCTGCCATTGTGCCGACGTATAGCGGCGTGCAGCAGTGGTGATTAAATACCAACAAAATAAATCTCTATCTGTCTCACAAAATGATAAAAATGTAATATGGGTCCGGTGTTGCATGACCGCGAAATTGTCGTGCAAAACGCTAAAAAGCTAAAAGAATCGGCCTGGGCAGGAAGGGGGTGAAAGTGCTTGGTAGGCAAGTGGTTAATGGCCGTGGTTTTGAGATGGGACATCCCAGCGAACTCATACAGGCATGATAGTCAGCTGTCCGCAATCCTTTGGCCATATAGTGTAATGTGTGCACAGTGGTCATGGTAGAGCAATTAGATTGTTAGCTCCTCTGAGACGAGGAATGATGTAAATGTTTTTTGTACTCATAAATTGCTGTAAAGTTTGTGTTTTTTAGTATGAATTTAGCAGAATAATTGTTTTATCATTGTCCCTCTGCAGGTGTTCTGTACTCCATGTACAAGGAGTATATAGCCAAGCCCAAGGAGTAGACGATGAGCACCGAGCAATTCCCTCGGCACAGAGTGACGATATGGACCTCACATTGGGGTGGCATTCTATTTAGTTGCATGCATACGGCACATTCTCTGCAGGGATGACCCTGCAATAAATACATCGCAGACAAATCCAGCAGTTTAGGGATTCAACATTTTTTTTGTTTCTTTTTTTAAAAAAAAAAAAAAAGACACTTAAATCAACTTCTGTAAATGAGCATGTTTAGAATCTATTTATTTCTTATTTTATAACTTAAAGACCTGAATAGGGGCAGTTTAAATGTTATCGGTGCTGTTATTTCTCTAGCCCTTGGGCTGCTGCATCTGACGATAACCCATCGAGAGATTCTATTTTTTTAATTTAAATCTGCCCTTTTTTATTTTCCTATTCTATAAATAAAAAAAAAAACAATGGTGGTCTGGAAGTTTTCTCCCAAAGTCGATGCCGCCTCTCTAGGCACAATGTGTTCTCCGCCTAACCCTGTGGAACCCTCGGAATTCGGTGAAACAGAAAAACCATTACAGACGTCTGCTCTGTAGGGCGATTGGATTTGTTTTGTTACATTCCACTTCTGTGTGTTTCTGTTTTTGTTGACAATAAATCGGACATCTCAGTCTCACCCACTGCTGTCTCTGATATAATTGATCAGCTCTGTACAAAATGAGGGCCTTACTGCAGCACATGTTCATCTCTGCACCGCTGTGGTTCATTCAGAACGAAGATCTCCTCCAAACTGCGGCCCTTTGCTTGCTTTTATCCGGCCCTTCGGGCACCATTCCCTCTCTGCTGACCTCCCGACGGCGCGGCGCCATTGCCTCCCCCGCTGACCTCCCGACGGCGGGGCGCCATTGCCTCCCCCGCTGACCTCCCGACGGCGGGGCGCCATTGCCTCCCCCGCTGACCTCCCGACGGCGGGGCGCCATTGCCTCCCCCGCCTGACCTCCCGACGGCGGGGCGCCATTGCCTCCCCCGCCTGACCTCCCGACGGCGGGGCGCCATTGCCTCCCCCGCCTGACCTCCCGACGGCGGGGCGCCATTGCCTCCCCCCGCCTGACCTCCCGACGGCGGGGCGCCATTGCCTCCCCCCGCTGACCTCCCGACGGCGGGGCGCCATACCCTCCCCCCGCTGACCTCCCGACGGCGGGGCGCCATACCCTCCCCCCGCTGACCTCCCGACGGCGGGGCGCCATACCCTCCCCCCGCTGACCTCCCGACGGCGGGGAGCCATACCCTCCCCCCGCTGACCTCCCGACGGCGGGGAGCCATACCCTCCCCCCGCTGACCTCCCGACGGCGGGGAGCCATACCCTCCCCCCGCTGACCTCCCGACGGCGGGGCGCCATACCCTTCCCCCCGCTGACCCCCCGACGGCGGGGCGCCATACCCTTCCCCCCAGTTATCCCCCAACGAATGCAGAGATCTGACTTGAGGACTTTACTGCTCTTATTGCAAACTTTGAGGGCAAATTACTCCACAGTGCCTGCAGCTTCAGAGGTCGGTGAGAACTTGTGTTAGAATTTATTCACAACTTGTCAGGAAGATTTAAACATTTGAATGTCAATAGCCTGGACACTTTTTAAAGGCTTTCAAGCTTAAAGGACCAACAGGGAGGCAGATGAGGCAGGGCCTAGCTTAAATGTTTATAGAAAAAGTGGAGATTTGCACGTAACTTCAGCAGTTTTATCTCTGCCAATTGCTTTGGAATGCGGATTTTTACTCATGGTATCCTCCTGCTTTTAAGTCCTATCACATGCTTGGTTTGAATTGCTCAGATTTGTGGGCAATTTGCTGGAAACAAAGAATGAATTCATGAGGGACAATGATCATACTGCCAGTCTGGTGTTTCTGGAGTAAAATTATCTCTAGGAAAGTTTGTTGCATTATTTATATATATATATATATATATATATATATATATATATATATATATATATATATATATATATATATATATATATATATATATATATATATATATATATATATAGCGCGGCCACCAACATTGGACATGGTGATGACACCAAATTCCTTCCTTCCAAGGAAATCCGCAATACTCACATATAAAAGGTCCACTCTAAACTGAACCCAAGACTTGCTTTCAGCAAACCCCCCATGGGTGAACTATAAAGCTTTACCTTTACCTTCAAACTTACACTGTGCCTAAACAACACTTAGGTGCTTATTTAGGACACTTTTCACTTTTGGTAAAAACAGATAATTGAGCTGCAGTTTTATTGCCCAGCCGCCTAAAATCCAACATACAGCTGGAGGGGGCTGTCCACATGCTGTTTTTCTTTGCAGCCGTGGCAAATTCAGCATGGCATGCAAAGTTGCCAAACTCGCCCTGTCAA
Organism: Lithobates clamitans; assembly: GCA_037952925.1. Taxonomy (NCBI): domain Eukaryota; kingdom Metazoa; phylum Chordata; class Amphibia; order Anura; family Ranidae; genus Lithobates; species Lithobates clamitans. The sequence continues at coordinate 370,679 of JBBGZY010001332.1, read as the reverse complement.
ATCCAATGAGGCCATGCCTCATCGGATCGTCTCCTCGATGCCTGGAAGCCACTGCTTAGCCACCCTCTTAGATCCGAGCCACCACAGATTGCTTTGCAGAGACTGCTGAAGTACCACTTTCTGCTGTCCTCAATACACTGCCAGAATGTTCCACGCCGCATGGACAATTCTTAAAATGCAGGCAGTGGTAAAGTGTCTCTCTAGCTTAAAGTGGTTCTAAACCCTTCCATATATACCCAGTGACTGGCCTCCTATATCCTCCTGCATAAGTTCTACCACTTTACACTCAATAAAGGGAAATGCTTTGTTCATATTTCATATCTGAGGTTTACAACCACTTGCAGACATACCAGTAATATGGCTGCAGTAAGTCCACAAACGGACCCTCTAAACAGACGATTTATAGCTGAAAGACAAAAACAGAACATTCCATAGCTCAACTCGCCAACTATTCTGCCAACTGACTAAATGAACCTGTCCAACAGTCTGCGTTAAAAACAGGGGTTTAGTTAGTACGCATTTGCAAAGGCATGCATAAGTTGCAAGGCCTCTTCACGGCACCCTGTGTATTGCTTGCAGTCCTAACGCTACTGAATTTATAAGTCTCCACAATGGAAGCACATGCATTAAATGGATAGATGAGGGGCAGGTGGGCCTGGGGGAAGACTATTTATAGCACCTGGAGGGACGAGACTCCAGGATAAAAATAGAGCCAGCTTGTAGAAATCCCGTGTTTTATTCTTGGGGGTAAAAAGAAACCAGGGATCCCGTGGTTTGAATATATTCTCTTTTTTTGGAGTGATGAAATGTCTACAGGATGTGGGGGAGGAGTGATGGAACTAAAAGGCCCAGGGACCCCGGCTCATATACTACACCAAAGACCTCCAAGTAGGCCAGTGCCCGGTAGCAGGTGCGACCTTTGTGACCCTGGTGGTTCCTCCACTGGTGTCCGTTTTTTTTACTTTTGTTTTTTTTATAATATTGTTTTTAAAGAAAAATTTAGGAGCCCCGTCGGGGGTCTAATCGGACCTCTGATGTTTCACTTTGAGATAGAGAAAGGAGATTGAGGAAACTGAAGGATAGCAAACTTTTACTATGTTTTAGTTATGACACATTTGCTGGCCCCTTCCCTGCTCTCTATCTTGACACATCCCCTGCAGCAGTGGAGGGGAGGGGGGGGGGGACCTGGCAGAGCTGCAGGGGATGAGGGAGGCCAGGAGAAAAGGCATGGGGCGGGGGGAAGCATTAAGAAGCTGGATAGCAAGGGTGGTGGCGGCATATGAAGGAACCAATCCCTTCCATCTTGCAGCTGCTGGATAAATGCAGGAGGGAGGGGAGGAGAAGCGGGCATTTAGCAGCTGTAGGAGGGAGGGGATTGGTTCCTCTATATGCCACCACCCTTCCTTTACAAGTGCTCAGGGGGCCACGGGTCTGGGTCACAATTGTAACCCCTGTAGGTACACCCCCTGATCCCAGTATTCCAGTATATCTAATATGGTTATTTCTTTGATGGCCAGCTCCATCTAGTGGCCATAATCCATTATTTTCTTGTATCACTCTATACCAGGGGTCGTCAACCCCCAGGCCATGAGTTCTGGCGGCTGGCATGAGACACCTGGGCGGGTATGAAAGATCCGGGCGGCCAGCATGAGACAGCTGAGCGACCGGTGTTCTGCCGAGTGTGTTAAGAAGAACGCTCTTTGAAAGTCTGTTAGTGTATAGTAGAGTTGGGCGAACGATTCAAGCCGAGCAAAAGTTCGGCCAAACATCGCCTGTACACCTGTTCAGCGAACACCCCGAATTTGTAGGGCATTCGGCTGGTGTTCGCCACCCCGAAGCCGGCCCTTCAGGTCTGATATGGATTTTGGGGGGGAACCCCACTGCAATTTTTTTTTTTAAAAAAACAGCGTGGGGTGCCCCCCAAAATCCATACCAGACCCTTATCCATGCATGCAGCCCGGCAGGATTTTTCATTTTTATTGTTTCACTTTAAGCATCATTAAAATCACTGCTCCTTTAAAAACAACTGTTTTAAAAAAAAAAATGATTTGCATTGATACATGTCACCCAGGGCAGTACCTGCCCCCCCCCCCATACCCTTTTTATAGCAAATTACTTGCATATGAGCCTTCAAAATGGGGACTCTGCTTTGAACTGAACCAGGGGAGGAGGGGGGTTCGGCCCATCTCTAGTGTATGGCCAGCTTTACTTGTGAATAAAACAGACATGAATATTTGTATTCAATGAAGAATAATTCTGTATTATCTGACAGATTCAACCATTCTGATTGGTCCCCTCCAAGAGCTGTGAGATGTCAACCAAGTACCTCAAAATTATTGCCATACTAAACCACTTCAGCCCCAGAAGATTTTCCCCCCCTTCCTGACCAAAGCATTTTTTGCGATTCGGCACTGCGTCGCTTTAACTGGCGTGGGACGTTGTACCCAAACAAAATTGACGTCTTTTTTTCCCCACAAATAGAGATTTCTTTTGGTGGTATTTGATCACCTCTGGGGGTTTTATTTTTTGCTCTATAAACAAAAAGAAACCAACAATATTTAAAGAAAAATTTTTGCTATAATAAATATCCCAAAAAAATATATATTAAAAAAAAATTCTTTCTCATTTTAGGCCGATATGTATTCTTCTACATATTTTTGGTAAAAAAAAAAAAAAAATTGCAATAAGCGTATATTGATTGGTTTGCGTAAAAGTTATAGCGTCTACAAAATAGGGGATAGATTTATAGCATTTTTATTATTAATTTTTTTTTTTACTAGTAATGGCGGCGATCTGCGATTTTTATTGTGACTGCGACATTATGGCGGACACATTGGACGATTTTGACACTATTTTGGGACATAATTTTGTCATTTATACAGCGATCAGTGCTATAAAAATGCACTGAGTACTATGTAAATGACACTGGCAGCGAAAGGGGTTAAACACTAGGGGGGCGATCAAGGGGTTAAGTGTGTCCTAGGGAGTGATTCTAACTGTGGGGGTGGATGGGCTACATCACAGCGATCACTGTTCCCGATGACAGGGAGCAGTAGCTCCCTGTCGTGTCACAAGGCAGAACGGGGAACTGCCTTGTTTGCATAGTCATCTCCACCGAGCTGCCTCTCCGCACCACAATCGCGGGCCTCCGGTGAACTTCGAGTTCCCGGGACCCGCGGGCACCCGATAGGCAGAAAATTTAAAGGGACGTACAGGTACGCCCATTTGCCTGCCTGTGCCATTCTGCCGACGTACATCAGCAAGCGGTTAATCAGCATATTGATATCTCCAGGCTGAGTTGAGTCCTCTTTTGGTGGGACCAAAGGAAGCCTGGGTTCACAGTGATGCGAATTTACAGCGGGTTTGATGCGTTTAGGAGCACACAGATTCGCAAAGTCATGTAAAAAACACAGTATTCCATGGCTTTGGTTCACATCTATGCCTTGCGAATTTGGTGCGAGAAAAAAAAAAACGGGTACTGTGTGTGTTGACTGCGGGTGCCATGCGAATTCCTATGGTGCAGTGCGAATTTTATCTTAATAGGCTTCAATTGAACTTGCAGTAAACTCGCAGCACACAATTTCACATTACATCTCTGCGAATTGTTCACTGTCTGCCTCCTGAAAAAAAATTGCGGTAAATTAGACGTCTGTCCACCTCGAAACGCAAGGAGAATTCGCACCTCACACAAATTCGCAGTACATCGCATCGCAGTAGTGTGAACCTAGGCTTAAAGTCCAGGACATTATATGACGTCCACCCATCACCTTCCCACCGAGTTCATTGCATTTGACCAAAATCCTTAACTTTTTGAGAAAATTTTAGGGACATGAGAACTTTTGCTTATACCTACCACTGATATCGTATCCCCCCCCCCCCCCCCCCAGGTCTTAAATATCCAGGATGTGTACAAATCTTCAGCAAATTCAATGAGAAAATAAAACTATAAGAAGTTTAATCAAACTCTGCATACAATAGAAAGAAGTCAGTACAGCTTTCATATTTTCTGAATAAAGACCCAATATTTCAATCTTTTTTTTTTTTATTCTTTATTTTCATAGAGATTATGATACAATTATCAAAAGCAAATATATCACCCCCACTATAACATCACTTTGACAATACCAATTATTATCTATATCACAACCCTATTGCCTTGTCATTCTACATTATCCAGTTGCCGACCGCCGCACACCGATATACGTCGGCAGAATGGCAGCAGTGGGCAATTGGGCGTACCTGTACGTCCCCTGCAAGAGCCAGGGAAAGCATGCGCGAGCGCGCGCCGCCGCGTACAGCGCGACCGTGCCTGCGGGACCGGGCGGGCTCGATGTCCGCCGGTCTCCTGGTGATCATGCCACGAAGCCGCAGAACGGGGAAGTGCCTATGTGAACAAGGCATTTTTCGGTTCTGGCTTGTGTCATGACAGAGATCACCGCTCCCTGTCATCGAGAGCGGTGATCGCTGTCATGTGACTTGAAGCCCAACCCCCCTACACAGTTAGAATCACTCCCTAGGACACACTTAACCCCTTGATCGCCCCCTAGTGGTAAACTCCTTCAATGACAGTGTTATTTACACAGTAATCAATGCATTTTTATAGCACGGATCGCTGTTTAAATGACAATGGTCCCAAAATAGTATTAAAAATGTCTGATGTGTCCGCCATAATGTCACAGTCCCGAAAAAAATATAGCAGATCGCCGCCATTACTAATAAAAAAAATAAATAATAATAAAAATGCCATAAAACTATCCCCTATTTTGTAGACGCTATAACTTTTGCGCAAACCAATCAATATACGCTTATTGCGATTTTTATTTTTTTTACCAAAAATATGTAGAAGAATACATATCGGCCTAAACTGAGGGGAAAAAAATGTTTTTTTTTATATATTTTTGGGGGAAATTTATTATAGCAAAAAGTAAAAAATAATGCTTTTTTTTCAAAATGGTTGCTCCTTTTTTGTTTATAGCGCAAAAAATAAAAACTGCAGAGGTGATCAAATACCACCAAAAGAAAGCTCTATTTGTGGGGAAAAAAAGACCTCAGTTTTGTTTGGGTGTAACGTCGCACGACCGCGCAATTGTCAGTTAAAGCAACGCAGTGCCGAATCGCAAAAAGTGCTCTGGTCAGGAAGGGGGGTAAAATCTTTCGGGGCTGAAGCGGTTATCTTAAACGTATATATTCATTTCCTCGAACTATCCATTGTGATCAGTTCCATAAACAAAATATGACTTCTCTTTTTCTTTGACCACGAGAACCTCATGTTAATATCAAAAAATAAGGGGAAAAAAAAAAAAGCCTCCCCTCCCCTCCCAGCAGAAGGCGCCAACAACCCTACCTATCTTCTCAAAGCCCCTCCCTATATAGGCAAGATAAGGGGCCCCATATCTTCCGATATTTCTCATCATGGTAAGATTCTCCATTTGTTGCCAATATTTTAATCTTGATAACTGCAGCATGAAGCACCATAATAAAGAATAAAAATAAAAAGCATTGTGTGCTCAGTACTGGCGACCAATAATGTGTTTCAGTCTCTTCTTGATACAAGTTACGGTATAAGGAGTCTTCAGGAAGGTCTTCAGTGTATTGTCCGCTCTCCACATGGATTGTCCGGGGGGGTGTCCTGGAGACAAACGTCAGGACTGGCGGGATCCTCATGCTCAGGTCTTCGTAGGACATTGGATTTTGTAGCCGACCACGTATGCCTGGACATACACCCGGACCTGGTTGATCCTGCCAGAAGACACCAACATTCAGAAGGGCCATCAACACCAAAACAGTCAAAGTACAACTCTGCCAGAATTTTTAAGCAAAAAGTCATCTCCTGGGATCTGCCTTATAAGAGGGGGGTGGGGGGGTCTAACCAGTTTACCTGAAAATTAACCACTAGACGACCAGCCGAGCCCAGGTTGGCTCTCCTGGCCAAATCGCTGTAGCTGTACGTCAGCTGCTTTAAGACCACTAAGGGGGAGGGGGGCGTGCGCCGCGACAACGGAGCCGGGCACCCGCGATCGCTCCTGACAGAGGCAGAACGGAGATCTGTCAATGTAAACCGACAGATCTCCGTTCTGTCAGGGGAGAGCAGACAGATCTGTTGCTCATACTAAAGACCCCATACACACTATTAGATTTTCTGCAGATTTTTGTCTTCAGATTTACCAAAACTATATAAATTGAGGTCAAACCTTGAAGCCTCCCGCACACGATCGGATTTTCGGCAGCGAATTGTGTGATGACAGGCTGTTGGCCTAAAATCCGACCGTTAGTACGCCCCATCAGATAATTGTTGGCCACCTTTCCACCAACAAATGTTGGATGGCCGGGTAATACATTTTCGGCAGACAACGGTCTGTTATCGGATTTTCCTATCATGTGTACACAAGTCCGTCACACAAAAAAGTCCGAAGTACAAACGCGCATGCTCGGAATCAATGCTCACCAAACACGACATTAGCAGAAGGTGCCCAACGGGTGGCGCTCAAGAGCTGAAATTCCACGTAGTACGTCACTACGTTCGTGTTCGTTGGGCGACAATTGTGTGCCGTTAGTATGCGAGACAAGTTCACGGCACACGCCCTTCGGACAAAAGTCGGGCGCTTTGCGGAAAATCCGATCGTGTGTACGAGGCTTAATGCCGCGTACACACGAGCGGACTTTCCGTCAGAGTGGACTCTGACGCTCTTTCTGAAACGGACTTGCCTACATATGATCATACCAAAGTCCGATCGTTTAGAACGCGATGACGTACGACGGAACTAGAAAAAGGAAGTTGATAGCCAGTAGCCAATAGCTGCCCTTGCGTCGTTTTTGGTCCGTCGGACTAGCATACAGACGAACGGTTTTCTCCATAGGGATTGAGTCCGTCGGAAAGATTTGAAACATGTTCTATTTCTAGGTCCGTCAGAATTTTCGAAAGGAAAGGTCCGATGAAGCCCACACACGATCGGAATGTCCGACGGAATGATTCCATCGGACCTTTTCTGCCAGAAAATCCGATCGTGTGTACGCGGCATTAGGGTTTCAATTTGTATACAATCAGGCAGGCCCTCGCACTACATGGTTTTGGTAAATCTGAAGACAAAAATCTGCAGAAAATCTAATAGTTTGTATGGGGGTCTAAGTATGAACAGCGATCGGTCTCCTCCTCCAGGCAGTCCCATCCCCCCACAGTTAGACTCTCTCCCTAGGACACACATTTAACCCCTTGATCGCCCCCCTAGTGTTATCCCCTTCCCTGCCAGTGACTTTTATACAGTAATCACTGGCTATTTATAGCTCTGATCGCTGTATAAATGTCAATGGTAGCAGAAAAGTGTCCAATGTGTCCGCCGCAATGTCACAGTCCCAATAAAAATCGCAGATCGCCGTCATTACTAGTAAAAATAAAAAATTAATAATAAAAATGGCATAACTAAATCCCCTATCTTGTAGACGCTATAACTTTTGCGCAAACTAATCAATATACGCTTATTTGATCAGAGGTGATCAAATACCACCAAAAGAAAGCTCTATTTGTGGTAAAAAAAAGGACGTCAATTTTGTTTGGGAGCCACGTCGCACGACCGCGCAATTGTCAGTTAAAGCGACGCAGTGCCGAATCGCAAAAAATGGTCTGGTCATTAAGGGGGCGAATCCTTCGGGGGGTGAAGTAGTTAAATAGGTTATAAAGCTCCATTTGTAATTTGTACCTATAGGTAAGCCTAGAATAAGGCTTCCCTTCAGGTACTGTAAATATCTCCTAAACGTGCGCTGATGTATACTGTATACTTCGCTGATAATGTCATTGGCGCATTGCGCTCTCAATGAACGCCCGTGCCGTTTCTTCAGGAGCGCGTGCCGTGACCGGCCGTGAGTGACATCACGTGTGTCTCCGGCCAGTCACACACCTGGAGTCCGTGGCCCCGGAAGGAAGGCAGGTGAAGATGGATGCAGCCTGCAGCGGGGACGACGCGGGCTTCGTTTACAGGTAAGTGTCACATAATGTGCTAGTATGCGATGCATACTACCACATTATGCCTTTACAGGGAAAAAAAACACACAGAGTTGACTTCCGCTTTAAAGAGGGAACTGCAGTCTACTCACATAATTTGTAATAAAAACATCTTTGCCATTCTGAAGCTTCCCTCCAACCACTTTGCATATTATTTTATATATACTGTGATTTCTGTACTTGCCAAATATGCTGCAGAAATCTCCCTCCACTGAGTCTGGCTGCAGCCATTTTAACTGTGGGCAGCTGAAGCTGCTGCCTGTTCACTTCCTGGATTTACACAGAGGCACACCTCCAGCTCTGCAGCTCCCATTGGCCCTCTTATGACTCACCCCCCTCCCTTCCTGGCAAACTCTCAGGAGAGTGAGAGAGCTGTGCATGATGTCATAAGCCTAGGCTAATGACCAGGCAAGAAACAGGAAGTTGGCTGTATAAGGGAATTACTGGCAGAAAGAAAATGTTTTACTATCCAAAGTTAACAAGTTAACAACAAGGGGAGAAGATTTAATAGATGGAAAGATGAAACAAATGACTGAAGTTCCGCTTTAAGTAAAGACGTGGATTTTTAAACTTTGTCTATATTGTAGAGCTGTATGATTCTGGATAAAATGAGAAACACGATTTTTTTTTTCTTAGAATAAAGATCACAATTCTCGACGTAACATCATCTTTCATATTATACAAAAAAATTGGGCTAACTTTACCATACCTCCCAACTTTTGGGGATGGGAATGAGGGACACCTATGGGCAAAAGTATGCAGGCATAGGACACGCCCCCTTGCCACGCCCCCTTAAAGGAGAATTGTACAAAAAAACAAAATTGGTTAAACCCACAAGTGCTTTTTTTTACCACTACTATTCCTTTATATTTAGAAATCAGATGAAAGGTTTAGCTCTGGGGAAACACTTTTTGATAGATAAAAAGTGAATTTTATATACAGCTCTATAGATCAGAGGGACAAATGAGGAGGCATGAGGGACAGAGGGACAATGCTCCAAATCAGGGACAGTCCCTCGAAATCAGGGACAGTTGGGAGCTATGACTTTACTGTTTAGTTTTTTTTCTTAATTCAGTGTATTTTCAAGTGTATTTTTTTCCCCAAAAATTGCTTTTGAAAGACCGCTGCGCAAATACAGTGTGACATATAATATTGCAACGATCGCCATTTTATTCCCTAGGGTCTCTGCTAAAAAATATATATATAACGTTTAGAGGTTCTAAGTAATTTTTTAGAAAACATACTGATTTCAACTTGTAAACAACAAGTGTATTCGATAGACAGCTGTCAGCTGTGAGCAGAGAACGGCTCTGCACTGAATCATGGGAATGCCGGATTAAGATCATGAGGGGGGGTTGAATCGAGATCGCGATTTTTTAACAGTTAATCGTGCAGCTCTACTGTATTATAGAATATGGCATTTTACAGCAATGACACCAGACTGGCCATAGGGCACAGCGGGCAACATGTCTTAAGAAGAGCTGGCAAGGCCGGCCGCGGGTGGATGTGCTGCATATGCTCGTGGTGGTGGGAGGAGCAAAAAGAGTTTCTCCAATTCCGCACCCACCAAGGCGTTCTGTGGCAACCGAAAGTCCCGGCTTACGCATGCACCCCGCAGCTGTTGGTCCTGGTAACCAGGATGCCAGGAGAGGCGGAGGGACGGAGAAGCCGAGGCCTTCCGCACCACCACCTTCTGTATAAGCGGCTGCAGCACCTTACTGGCTTTCGTGTGCGGGAGGTAGGTCTCAGACCCGCCTCCCGCACATGAAAGCCGGCGCAGTGCTGCAGCCGCTTATAGGGAAAGCAGTGCGGCTGGTGTACGACCACGGCTCACCTGTCTTCCCGCCGGTGAAGGGGTTGGATCTGATGCTCCAGGGCCAGAGAGTGCTCCTTTAATTAATGGTAATTATGATCTTTTTTTATAACTGGCTCTGTAAGTAATGCTTTATAACTGGCTTTCCAGCAGTCACAGAGCCAGGTATAAAGCATTACTCACAGAGCCAGTTATAAAGGAGTTTTGCTTAATCACTGGCTCTGTGAGTACTCTATTATATCTGGTTTTGTGATCACTACTTTAGAAGTTTTATAAAGGGAACTGCACTTTATACCAGGGTTTGGTCATTTGTTTTCTAAAGTAATAGCTCCCGCCCCCTGTTCTAAGGCTACACTCGCACGCGCGTTTAGGCACAATGCAAATGGCAGGGGCAGAAATCTGCTGATTCCTACTGCTGTTTTTGACACCTGTGAGTGGCTAGCTGCGTTGTCTTTTGTGTGTTCTGAGGGTGCAGGAATTGGGGTGATCTGTGGTGTGAAGGTGAAGGAATTGGGGTGATCTGAGGTGTGAAGGAATTGGGGTGGTCTGAGGTGTGAAGGTGAAGAAACTGGGGTGATCTGAGGTGTGAAGGTGAAGAAATTGGGGTGATCTGTGGTGTGAAGGTGAAGGAATTGGGGTGATCTGTGGTGTGAAGGAATTGGGGTGGTCTGAGGTGTGAAGGTGAAGTAATTGGGGTGATCTGAGGTGTGAAGGTGAAGGAATTGGGGTGATCTGAGGTGTGAAGGAATTGGGGTGATCTGAGGTGTGAAGGAATTGGGGTGATCTGGGGTGTGAAGGAATTGGGGTGATCTGAGGTGTGAAGGTGAAGGAATTGGGGTGATCTGTGGTGTGAAGGAATTGGGGTGGTCTGAGGTGTGAAGGTGAAGTAATTGGGGTGATCTGAGGTGTGAAGGTGAAGGAATTGGGGTGATCTGAGGTGTGAAGGAATTGGGGTGATCTGAGGTGTGAAGGAATTGGGGTGATCTGGGGTGTGAAGGAATTGGGGTGATCTGAGGTTTGAAGGTGAAGGAATTTGGGTGATCTGAGGTTTGAAGGAGAAGGAATTGGGGTGATCTGAGATTTGAAGGAGAAAGAATTGGGGTGATCTGAGGTGTGAAGGTGAAGGAATTGGGATGATCTGAGGTTTGAAGGAGAAGGTATTGGGGTGATCTGAGATTTGAAGGAGAAAGAATTGGGGTGATCTGAGGTGTGAAGGTGAAGGAATTGGGGTAATCTGAGGTTTGAAGGTGAAGGAATTGGGGTAATCTGAGGTGTGAGGGTGAAGGAATTGGGGTGATCTGAGGTTTGAAGGTGAAGGAATTGGGGTGATCTGAGGTGTGAAGGAATTGGGGTGATCTGAGGTGTGAAGGAATTGGGGTGATCTGAGGTTTGAAGGAGAAGGAATTGTGGTGATCTGAGGTGTGAAGGTGAAGGAATTGGGGTGATCTGAGGTTTGAAGGTGAAGGAATTGGGGTGATCTGAGGTTTGAAGGTGAAGGAATTGGGGTGATCTGAGGTGTGAAGGAATTGGGGTGATCTGAGGTGTGAAGTGAAGTAATTGGGGTGATCTGAGGTGTGAAGGTGAAGGAATTGGGGTGATCTGAGGTGTGAAGGAATTGGGGTGATCTGAGGTGTGAAGGTGAAGGAATTGGGGTGATCTGAGGTGTGAAGGAATTGGGGTGATCTGAGGTGTGAAGTGAAGGAATTGGGGTGATCTAAGGTTTGAAGGTGAAGGAATTGGGGTGACCTGAGGTGTGAAGGTGAAGGAATTGGGGTGATCTGAGGTTTAAAGGTGTAGGAATTGGGGTGATCTGAGGTTTGAAGGTGAAGGAATTGGGGTGATCTGAGGTGTGAAGTGAAGGAATTGGGGTGATCTGAGGTTTGAAGGTGCAGGAATTGGGGTGATCTGAGGTTTGAAGGTGAAGGAATTGGGGCTGATCTGAGGTTTGAAGAAAAGGGGGCAAACACATACACACACACATACACACATACAGTATCTCACAAAAGTGAGTACACCCCTCACATTTTTGTAAATATTTTCTTCTCTCTTTTCATGTGACAAGTAGTGAGTGGTTTAGACATTAATGGCTGTGTGTTGAGTTATTTTGAGGGGACAGCAAATTTACACTGTTAGGCCCCTTTCACACTGGGGCGGTAGGGGGCGTCGGCGGTAAAACAGCGCTATTTTTAGCGCTGTTTTACCGCAGTATTCGGCCGCTAGCGGTGCGGTTTTAACCCCCCGCTGGCGGGCGAAAAAGGGTTAAAACCCCTCGTATAGCGCGGCTATAGCCGCGGTATTACCGCGGTATAGCCGCGCTGTCCCATTGATTTCAATAGGCAGGAGCGGTTTAGGAGCGGTGAATACGCCGCTCCTTCACCGCTCCAAAGATGCGGCTTGCAGGAGATTTTTTCTTCTCCTGCCAGCGCACCGCTTCAGTGTGAAAGCCCTCGGGCTTGCACACTGAACAAACAACAGAGGGTGTTTAGGGGCGGTTTGCAGGCGCTATTTTTAGCGCAATAACGCCTGCAAACCGCCCCAGTGTGAAAGGGGCCCTATACAAGCTGTAAACTCACTACTTTACATTGTAGCAAAGTGTCATTTCTTCAGTGTTGTCACATGAAAAGATAGAAGAAAATATCTAAAAAATGTGAGGGGTGTACTCACTTTTGTGAGATACTGTATATACACATTATATTGTCAAAAGTATTGGGACACCTGCCTTTACACGCACATGAACTTAAGGCCTCATGGACACTGGATGTTTTTACAGCTGCTGTTTTTGGCTTCAGGCATTTTTTTCTGCAGCCAATAATTTCCCCAGCATGTTATCCTATATGTCCATGCACACATAGGCTGTTATCATTTTTTTGTCAGGAGCGTTTTCTGGCTGGAAAAAAACCCAGAACTAGTGGGTTTAGAGAGGAGTTTTTCAGCTGTAAACTCTGAAAAAAAGCTAAAAAAAAAACACTGAAAAATGCATTTATTCAGCATCTATGAGCGTTTTTAAACCTTTTATGGGAGTATAGTTTTGCTAAAAAAAAAAGCTAAAAAATGCAGAAGCTAAAAAACACTGAAAAATGCTAGTGCACAAACTCATTCTACAGCTAACTCTACTGGTATTTTTATAACATTCTGTGTGCAAGGGGCTTTAATGACATCCCAGTCTTAGTCTGTAGGGTTCAGTATTGAGTTGGCTCCGCCCTTTGCAGCTATAACAGCTTCAACTCTTCTGGGAAGGCTGTCCACAAGGTTTAGGAGTGTGTCTATGGGAATGTTTGTCCATTCTTCCAGAAGTGCATTTGTGAGGTCAGGCACTGATGTTGGACGAGAAGGTCTGGTTCGCAGTTTCAGCTCAAATTCATCCTAAAGCAGTGGTTCTCAACTCCTATCCTCAAGACCCACTAACAGGCCAGGTGTGCAAGATAACTGAAATACATCACAGGTGATATCATTTGCTTCTCCGTGATTGCAGTATTCTAGTCTGCATCTTCCCAAGGTAATACTTAAAATCTGGCCTGTTGGTGAGTCCTGAGGACTGGAGTTGAGAACCACTGCCCTAAAGGGTTTCTTTCAGGTTGAGGTCAGGACTTTGAGCAGGCCAGTCAGGTTCCTCCACCCCAAACTCTTTACAGACCTTGCTTTGTGCACTGGTGCGCAGTCATGTTGGAACAGGAAGGGGCCATCCCCAAACTGTTCCCACAAAGTTGGGAGCATGAAATTGTCCAAAATGTCTTGGTATGCTGACGTCCTAAGAGTTCCCTTCACTAGAACTAAGGGGCCAACCCCTGAAAAACAATCCCCCACCATAATCCCCCCTCCACCAAATGGTTTGGACTAGTGCACAAAGCAAGGTCCATAAAGACATGGATGAGCGAGTTTGGGGTGGAGGAACTTGACTGTCCTACCAACCCGATAGAATACCTTTTGGATGAATTAGAGCGGAGACTGCAAGCTATCAGTGCCTGACCTCACAAGTGTTCTTCTGGAAGAATGGTCAAACATTCCCATAGACACACTCCTAAACCTTGTGGACGGCCTTCCCAGAAGAGTTGAAGCTTTTATAGCTGCAAAGGGTGGGCCAACTCAACATTGAACCCTACAGACTAAGACTGGGATGCCATTAAAGCTCATGTGCGTGTAAAGGCAGGTGTCCCAATACTTTTGACAATATAGTTTATAAATACATACAGTATATACTACTGAACTATGCATTACACACTCCTAGCCCCTGCTCCCTTTGTCTTATGCACTCCTTACCCTCCCCTGTCATGATATACTGTACTACTGTAGCGTTGTATAATATGTTGGGCTGTCACCATCACACCATGTACCCAAAGCCAGGAATATTTCTGCTACTTGCTCAGAATATTCCACACCCACGAGAAGTTCTGCGCGCCCACATTCTAAGGTGGGCCCCACTCTGCTTCTCTTGGGTGGGCCCCGAGTACTCCTACACATAGGTGTGCGCAGCCTATTGCATTAGGGTGTGCACCCCAAAGCTCGAACACACACTACCGATCACTCGCGATGTTCATTCAGAAAGGAAAGGGGCCGGTAAATTACATATTTACCGACCCCTTCCCCTACTCATCTGCCAGGGCAGTAGGGAGAATCTGTGCTGCACAGGGTGATTAGGGTGTGCCTGGGCACACCTGGCACACCTTGTGCGCAAGCCTATGCTCCTACAAGTATACTAGAAGTGTAGTAGGAATGCAGTAATCCTTAGAAATGGACCAGCACTTAATTTTTCTTACATTTCTGTGTCGAAGAAAGGTGTGATCTGATTCTTGGTTGGAGCTGAGGGAACTGTACAAACAATCTTGGGAACTGCGCTTCTGATTGTTGGCTGGAGGTTTTGGCACGGTACAAACAATTCTGGGAACCGTGCCTTGCAAGTCGTGCTTTTCCATGAAATGATTGACCAGCAGAAAGCGCGGTGTGTTATGGGTCTTTCCTAAAACCTGGGTGGTACTCACCGATATTTGGTACACAATTGGACCCCCAGGGGACCACAGCGTTCCACGTAACTCTCTCGCACCCCCTGGCGGACGGCTCTTGACGTGCTCAGCTTGGTGGTAACGATAGGACATGTCCTGCATGAGAATTAGGGAAACAATCATTTATAGGGATGTAGTCATTTTCTACATTTTTACTATATTTTGGGATTCTGTGTTTTTTGCTCAGTGTAACGCCTGTCTAGCTCCTAGGACTTTGGGTCTAAGGATTTGCAGTGATGGAAGGACCTCCACTCTTGAGAGGAACCCTTGAAGATACTGGCTGCCATGGACTTCTATTTAGTCCTAGAGGAAGTGGACTGCAGTTGTCCCTCACTCTGGAGGTGGTAAGTGACTGACTAGGAAAGGAACACAGGAACCTTTTTAAGCTGTCCTACTTTGAATACTAATGCCGCGCACACACGATCGGACTTTCCGACGGGAAATGTTAGATGTGAGCTTGTTGGCTGAAAGTCCGACCGTGTGTACGCTCCATCGAACATTTGTTGTCGGACTTTCCGCCAACAAATGTTGGCTAGCAGGTTCTCAAGTTTTCTACCAACAAAACTTGGTTGTCGGACTTTCCGATCGTGTGTACACAAGTCCGTCGCACAAAAGTTCAAGCATGCTCAGAATCAAGTACGAGCCGGAAGCGCTCGGTTTTGCAAAACTAGCGTTTGCAATGGAGATATCACATGACTATAGAAATCCCTTTTTTTCGGCACGCCGTACGTCTTGTACGTCACTACATTCGTAATTGTTGGCCAACATTTGTGTGACCGTGTGTATGCAAGACAAGTTGGAGACAACAACCTTCGAACAAAAATCCACGGTTTTGTTGTCGGAAAGTCCAATCGTGTGTACGGGGCATTAGACTGAGATACCAGATCCTCAGTTGTCCGGGCGTCAATTTAAAGTGGGGTTCCACTAAAAAAAAAAAAAAAAATTAAAGTCAGCAGCTACAAATCCTGCAGCTGCTGACTTTTAATTGGACACTTACCTGTCCCTGGGTCCAGCGATGCGGGGGATCGAAGCTCCGCTCGTCCCCCCCTCCGCTCGTCGGCGCCGGCATTTCAACTGTTAGCGCCGGGCTGTGGCTTCACAGCCTGGCACCCACTGCGCATGCGCGAGCGGCGCCGCGCGCCGTGATTGGCCGCTCAATCACCTGGGACCTGTAATGGGTCCCAGATGATTGACAGGAGGGAGGGAGCAGAGCCGAGCCCTTCCTGTGCCGAGAGGGAAGTGATGTCACCAGCCCAGGCACTGGAAGAGGCAGACTACGAGGGACCACCTAGCAACAGGCATTTAGAGGTAAGTAAAAAAAAAAAAAATATTCAAATTTTTTTTGTTTTTTGTTTTTTACAATTTTTCAGGTATTTTTGTTTTTTTGGGTGGAACTCCACTTTAAAGTTTATGGGGTATGATTATAAAACATTTGCAAAACTGCATTTACATTCATTTTGTGTGAATGCTGGCAAAATGTTATTAGGCTATTTTTCCCACCTGGTCAAATGTTCTTAATTTATAAGAATAGCATGAATCAGGAAAATACTACTTTATGGCTACCATATAGAGCTGATGAGGAAATACTTATTATCAGCTTCAACTAGTGGCCATAACATGATATTTTCCCGATTCTGGATGAAGAACATCTATCCTGGGATTCAAATAGCCTGGTAACATTTGATTTTGCCTGCATTCATACAAAATGAATGTACATGCAGTTTTGCAGGATGAATAGCTTTGCAAACTTTTCTTAAATACACCCCTAAGAGTACAGCTGGTATAGCCCTGTGAGAGAGGGCCTCGGAAAGTTAAAAGGATATAAAGAAGACCAAGGACTACTGTGTCCTAAGTAGAAACTTACAGGTATCCAATGCCCCCTCCACTCCATTCCTGTTCTCATTGCACTAGTGCAGTGATCTCCAAACTGGGGCCCTGGGGCCGAATGTGGCCCTTTGGTTGTCTTTCTCTGGCCCTTGGGGGGCACTATTCCTCCCACTGACACCAACAATGTGGTACTTTACCTCGCACTGACACCAATAATGGGGCACTATTATTCCCACTGACACTAATGATGGGGCACTATTCTTCCCATTGACACTAATGATGGAGCACTATTCCTAACACTGACACCAATGAGGTGTACTATTCCTAACACTGACACCAATGAGGTGTACTATTCCTAACACTGACACCAATGAGGTGTACTATTCCTAACACTGACACCAATGGGGTATACTATTCCTACCACTGACACCAATGGGGTGTACTATTCCTGCTACTGACACTAATGATGGGGATCTATTCCTCCCACTGACACCAATGCTGGGGCACTTTTCCTCCCACTGACACCAACGATGGGGCACTAATAATTCCCCTAATATCAAAGATAAGACATTTTATACTCCCACTAGCCACGGTCCGGCCCCCTTAAAGGCTGAGGCACACCAACCTGGCCCTCCCTTTAGAAAGTTTGGAGACCTCTGCACTAGTGCAGGGGACTCCAAACTGCAGCCCATGGGCCAGATGTGGCCCTCTGCTTGCCTTTATCCAGCCCTGTAGGCACTATTCCTCCCACTGTTTTGAGGCACTATTCTACTATCCTACCGACATCAACAATGAGGCATCATACCATACACCGACACCAACAGTGGGGCATAATTTCTTCCACTGACACCAGTGATGGGGCATTATTCCTCCCACTGACACCAATAATGGGGCACCTTTTCTTTCTCTGACACCAATGTTAGAGCACTATTTCTTCCTTTGACACCAAGGATGGGGCACTATTGCTACCATTGACACCAATGATGGGGCACTATTCCTTCCACTGACACCAATGATGGAGCACTATTCCTATGACTGACACCAATGAAGGAGCACTATTCCTATGACTGACACCAATGAAGGAGCACTATTGCTTCCACTGACACCAATGAAGGAGCACTATTCCTTCCACTGACACCAATGAAGGAGCACTATTCCTTCCACTGACACCAATGATGGGGCACTATTCCTATTATTGACACCAATGAGGGAGCACTTTTCCCTGGGGGACAATTCCTCCTCCTAATGACAACTAAGCCTGAGCCATTTTCGCTTCCATTGACGCCAACGCAGTTTCTACTCCCACTGGCCACAGTGGGACCCCCCTAAGTCTGAAAGACAGTAAACTCGGCCTTTGTTTAGAAAGTCTGGAGACCCCTGCACTAGTGCAAAAAAACTACAAAAACCTCCACCAAGGTGACTGGTGTCCATCATTCTAAACGCCCAGAGAAAAAGAATCACCCCTGAGAAGAATGTGAGTGGGACCTTATGGTTGAGTAAGTGGATTTTGGACATCCATTCTCAACCAGGGTTCTGTGGAATCCTAGGGTTCCCCCAGAGGTTTCTTGGCGTTCCTTGAGATATGGCTAGTTGACCTCCCATTTGGTGCTGCTTGCATAGTTCAAACGCCAGTGCAAATCTAGTAAAAGTGACATTTGTGACCACCAATGTACGGGTTTCATTTTCCCAACTGATCGCCAATGTAAGAGGCATTTTTCTAATTGACCCTAACGCACTGGTTTTAGTAAGGGTTCCCCTGAGACCTGAAAACTATTTTAGGAGTTTTTTGGGGGAAAAAAGTTTGAGAAAGGATGACATAGAACATTCGTAACTATTGTTGAGTTAAAGATCGTCGTTAGCTGAAGACCAGTCACAAAAGTTTCATAATAGTTCAGTAATTGAAGTTGGAAGAATTCTCAGGTTTGTAAAATTTTACGCAAATTCTAATTTTCATCCGATCATCACCACCACCAACCTAAACTCAGGACTGAACCAGCAGCCAAAGAACTGTGAAATATCAAAAACTCTGAAATTGTCTATAGCGAGTCCTCTGCAATTTCAGGAATGGTGCTGGTGGTCCTGCTTGCCTTAATGTAAGAGTGGCCAGTGATTCGGTGGCACCTACTAACTTCATCTCAAAGTGTAATGGTTCAATCTGAGAGCTGGAGGTTGGAGCTTCATGTTTTTGCTTTAGGCACAACCCGTAGATCCTGCATGAATATGGTGTTGTTCTGCTCACTCTGCAGTCATATCTTAAACCTCCCTCCCAGTTGACCTCTGTGAACCACAGAAAACCTTCACTCTAGGTTATGACTTGCATGAGTTGCATGAGTTATGAGTTGCACTTAAACATGTGACAACTCTTCTCCTCCATAGATTCTGTACAGTGAAGAGCGTTGTCACCGTAGGACAGGAAGTGTGTTACAGACAGGATCACCAGGTAAAGATAAACAAAATAACGAATAAGCCATCAAATCAAAGGACTGGTAATCTTCAATATATGACATTTGTGTTTTGGGTTGAGTTATACTAACACTAGACATGTGTAATTCGCTCCGCTACGAATCGAAATTCAGATGAAATTTCCGTTATTTGGAGATTCGGACGTATACAAATTCCAGAGTCACAATAGTAACAAATTTTAATGAATACAAAATAAATTATACCCAAACGAAATAACAAATTATCCGACTTTACATTTGAAAATTAATTCAAATACAAAATGGAAACATTTTGTAATAAATGCAGTGAGGTATAAAAGTGAAATAAGATCATGATTCTTACTAAGGCTGTAGAATAGAATAGAATAGAATATAGGGAGAGGGAGAGAGAGAGAAAGAGGGAGCGAGAAAGAGAGGGAGAGGGGGAGGGAGGGAGAGGGGAGGAGAGGAGAGGAGGAAGGTGGGGGGGGGGAGAAAGAGAAGGAGAGGGGAAGAGAGAGGGAGAGAGAGAGGGGAGGAAAGGAGAGGAGGAGGAGAGAGAGTGGCGGGGGGAGAGAGAGAGAGAGAAAGAGGGAGGGAGAGAAAGGTGGGGAGAGAAATAGAGAGAGGGGGGGAGAAAGAGGGAGAGGGGGAGAGAGAGAGAGGGGGGGGGGAGGGAGAGAGAAAGGGAGGGAGAGGAGGAGGAAGGTAGAGGGGGGGGAGAGAGGGGAGGAGAGAGAGTCGGGGGGGGGAGAGGGAGAAAAAGAGGGGGGGGGAATAGAGAGAGAGTGAGAGAGGAGGGGGAGAGAAAGGGGGGAGAGAAATAGAGAGAAGGGAGAGGGGGAGAGAGAGAGGGGGGAGAGGGGGAGAGAGGGGGGGAGAAAGAGGGAGAGGGGGGAGATAGAGAGAGAGGGGGAGAGAGAGAGAGGGGGAGAGAGAGAGAGGGGGGGAGGGGGGAGAGAAGAGAGAGAGAGATAACTGTCTAATACCAGCATGCTCACACCTACTGACCCCCATACCAGAGCTACTTACAGCCTCTCACAGCGATGTCCCGCAGTGCCCGGCACGCACTCACACTTGTTGAAGGGTTTACAGGCCGCCCCATGTTGGCAGGGTGGTACACAGGGCTCAGCGACAGCTGGAAGAGAGCCAGAGAGATGAAAGATAATAAGGGGGGTAGGCTCTGTTCTTCACCGCTGTATCCTGTCCATTCATCTTCAATGCTGAGAAAGGGACTGGGAAATCCATGTCCTCAGCCTCTTTCTCTGTCTCAAAGGGTCTGTTTAGACCCCTGATATCTCACCAAAGCCCCCCCCAAAAGGGTTGATTAAAAAAAAAAATTCAAAAAAAGTGAACAAAAATTATAAAAAAGGAAATAATAAAAAAAATTATAAAATGTAAAAACTACTGACACCACCCCCCTTGCCCTACCAACACTGTCCACTGCCTGAACCCCCTCCCCCCCAAAAAGCATTTTTAAAAAAATTGTAAAAAAACAATAAGTAAAAATAGAAACTACTGACACCATCCACTGCCCTACTGACACCATCACCGCCACATACTCTCCGTCCCTTCCCCAGAAGCACTGTGAAAAAAATATTTAAAAAAATTATTTAGAGAAAATAATAAACAACAAAATTGTAAAAAAAATAATAGAGAAAATAATAAAAACAAAAAACTACTGACACACTGCCCACTACCCCCACCCCCAATCATTGTGAAAAACAAACAATCAAAAACTTCATTGTAAAAAATTATTTAAAAAAATACAATTCTAAAAAAAATAATAATAAAAATAAAGAACTACTGACACCGTCCACTGCCCTACTGACACCATCCTGCACATAATACTCACTGCGGTACACTCTGCACTCCTCTCCTGCACAAACTACCCACCGCCATACACTCCGCACTGTACATTCCCTATTTGACATTACTACATTCTGCACTATGTAAGTCATCTCAGACTCTATAAAACCACACCCCATTTAAGTCACGCGCAATATGTAGCACGGTTTAAGCCACGCCCACCTCCCTGAAATTCGTTTTTGCAGGTTGGGATGTCTGTGTATATGATGTCATGTAAATTATGTTATGATTGGATGAGGTGGAGAGGCGGGGGAGGTGATATCATGTTCTCCATCGCATCCAATCAGAGTATGCTTTGCATTCATTTAGAGAATGCAAAGCATACTCGACATGGCGCCTGTGCCTCCTGCATTCACAATGCATCGGGCTGACCACTCAGCACGTCACTCAGAATCTAGTGGAGATCACTGGAGCAGCGATGTCTACTTCAGTGATTTCCAGCAGCATCGGCCTAGCTAGACCAATGTAATTACATACAACATACCGATGCCTGGAATTATTCCTTAACTCCACTCCTTCCTTCCCTTCTCCCCTTAGCTATTTTCTGCTATTTTTTTATCATTATTTTTTTGTTTCATTTTCATTCATATTGTTTGTTACTTTGTTTAGTGTTGAACAGCAAAAAAAAAAAAAAAAAGCAAAATGTAAAGCTTCACCTCATTTAGTAAGCTTTGGAGCAAATACCCTTGAAGAGTGCAACTGCACTTTCAAAGTGAACAGTCTATTCGCCCCAAAATTCAACGCCTGTAATGGGACTTTCAGCGGATGTTATGCGATATCATAACTCAATGAAGATGGCTTAGGATCAGTGATGATGTCTCTCACCTGTTTCGCACTTAGGCCCTTGGAATCCAGCAGGACATCTGCAGATGTTGTACCCCACACATCGGCCCCCGTTCTGGCATGGCTTCTCACAGCGCACAGGCTCTGGAAGTGAAAGACAAGAAAGTTGTAATCATGTTTGATTTTGTCACATCATCACTGCCGGTCTTAAGATCACCAGGTCTTACACCATCCTTAACCATTGAATGGCAGTCGCTTGAGGAGGGTGGAAGTCCAGAGCTCCCTTGCCTCTCAGGCTTGCTGCTTAAGGAGGGCGGGGGATGTCCAGAGGTCCTTTGCCTCTCCTTGCATTCTCTGGGGAGAATGTGTGTGTGAAGGGTCCAGTTCTGGCCTCTCGGGCTTAAGGAGTCCAGAGGTCCCTTGCCTCTCAGGCCTGCTGCATGAGGAGGGTGGGGGTCCAGAGGTCCTTTGCCTCTCAGGCCTGCTGCATAAGGAGGGTGGGGGTCCAGAGGTCCTTTGCCTCTCAGGCCTGCTGCATAAGGAGGGTGGGGGTCCAGAGGTCCTTTGCCTCTCTTTGCATTCTCTGGGGAGTATGTGTGTGTGAAGGGTCCAGTCCTGGCCTCTCAGGCTTAAGTAGGATGGGAGTCTAAAGGTCCCTTGACTCTCAGACCTGCTGCCTGGGGAAGGAAGCTGAAAAAGTCTTGACGGCCCCTTGATTTTAAGGAGAGGGAGCCCCAGCTGTTGGAAACATCCTTACAAAGGATAACCACCTTCCCCAAGCAGCAGGCCTAGGAGGCCAGGACTGGACCCTTCACAAAACCCTCTTTAATTCATTTTTAATATTCAATGCAAACTCCCCCATCCATTCATGCCTGTTGAGAAATCACTTTGAAAAAACAACCCTTAGTCAAGCCATCTTGAGTAAGGGCAGGTAAAGCATTATTAATGGAATCCAGCGCTGCCTGTGACCTAGATGGGGTAAGTGCTGGGCTGGTGACCGACCATCCCGGGGGGGGTGTGGTTCCTGTCTGTCTGTGACCTGAATGACGGGGGCAGCGTCATGTGGATTGTTTCCCGCCCCGAAAAAAATTATACCACCAGCCACGACTGGTTAAAGGTTCTACACGGGCTTGTAAGTCTATGATTCCTAGCCATAGGTGTGCACAGCCTATTGCATTAGGGTGTGCACCCTTATGCTCAAACACACATGCGTGTGCGGGGTGTCTACATATATATGACCCCGGCACATTGAAAGAGAAGAGTATAAACACTTCTCTTATGGCAGAGCCGGTAAGAGGGAGATCTTTCCCCTGTTTCTGTTGCTACACAGAGCAATAACACTAAAGTGCAGGGGGTGATTAGGGTGTGCCTGGGCACACCTGGCAAACCCTGTGCACACACCTATGTTCCTAGCATTCCTGCTTAGTCAATTGCCAGTTCCGGAGTAAAGGTCCGAAATTCTAAATTGCTGGTCTCAGCTTGAAGCTTAACAAATATCCAATGAGAGGGGCTGCAGAAACTTAAAGGTAGCAGTCCGTCTGGCCTACGGAATATGAATTAGCCTGTGGCAGAGGTTGAAGATACTACAAGATGCTGCTGAACAGTGGGAATTTGTGCTGCTGTTTTTGGGTATCCTGTACCCCCCCAACCTTCTCGCCCCCTCCGACAACAAAATTGTTCTTCTTGTCCCTTGGGACAAAATCTGCAAAAAAGAAGATGGATGGAGTGGAAGTCTGTCTGTCTGTTGGTGGGTAGGTCGGCCCAAACAACACAAAACAATCTCCTGCGCTTGGGGGCTTAGTCTATAGGTAGGTGGTGCAGCCAACCCTTTGGCTAGAATGTGGAATGTTAAAGGTCTTGCTGCCCTCCTCAGAACAATGGGTATCCTCAAAACTGAAAGGTGCGCCCTCCTTTTTTCTTTATTTGGTGGGTAGGTCGGTGCCTGGGGGCAGCTACAGGGCAGATCCCCAATAGGAAGGCTAGGGGGGCCCGTAAAATTCAGCAGCTCATTCGGGGGCCACTGCTCACCTGTGCTCATCACACACCCAACACATAGAAAATCTCTCACCTATCTGGCAGCGTGCCCCGAGCCACCCGCTGGGACACACACACTTGTTGACGTCAATGCATTTCCCTCCGTTCAGGCAGGGCGGGGTGCAGAGCGCTGGGAACAGGAACAAACAGATACCCAATTACATATACTCCGAATGCTGCATCTGATTGGATGTAAAATATGTCATATAAATCACACACTTCAGCAGTTCACACAGAGCATATGATGAAAGCAAAAGTTATGTGCAAATCTCATCTTAAAGTAAAACTGCCATTAATCAGTTCAGGAAGCATGCTGACAGGAGGAATGAGCAGAGTGACAGAGATGAGCTCACCAGTAAACTGCTTTTGCAGATAAAACATCTTACCTATTTTAATTACTTCTGCACATGTAGCTGTTTGTACAGATTTAACAGGCAGTAAACAATCTTTCAAACAAGCCCACACTGACCTCTTTAGCTGCAGGCACTGTGGAGCAATTTATTCTCAAATTCGCTCCCTTCTTCCAAAAGTAGGTTTGGAACCTTCCATCCTTCTAACTAACTAATGTAGAAAATCAGGAAAAGGGGAGAGAGCAGGGTGCCGAGATCTGACTTGAGGACTTCACTGCTCCGGCTATAAACTTTGAGGATGAGTTTCTCCAGACTGCCGGTGGCTGCAGAGGCCAGTGAGGGCTTGCTTTAGATTTTATTCACTACTTCTTAGAAACATTAAAAAATGTGCAGGTTCATAGCTTGGCTATGTTTTAAAGACTTTTAACTTTAAAGGACTAACAGGGATGTAGAGGTCTAGCAAAACCTAGAAAAATATTTGCAGGAAAAGTGGAGATTTGCACATAACTTCAGCTGCTTTATCTCTCCTGATTGCTGCAACATGCAGTTTTCATTGTTGGTATCCTCTGCTTAGAAGTCTTTTCATCACATGCTCGTCAGCAAGCAATCTTTCAAACAAGCCCACATTGACCTCTTTAGCTGCAGTCACTGTGGAGCAATTCATTCTCAAATTGTGCTCCCCTCTTCCAGCAGTGAGTTTGGTACCTTCCATCCTTCTAACCTCTAATGTAAACACAGGGTAGAAGCTCAGAAAGAGGGGAGAGAGCAGAGAGCTGACATCTGACTTGAGGACTTCGCTGCTCTGGCTGTGAACTTTGAGGATGAATCTCACCAGAGTGCAGGTGGCTACAGAGGCCAGCGAGGGTTTGTTTTAGAATGTATTCACTGCTTGTAAAAAAAAAAAAAAAAATTCAATATTTGTAGGTCCATAGCTTGGCTATTTTTTTTAAAGCCTTTTAATTTTAAAGGACTAACAGGGAGGTAAATGTGGCAGGACCAAGCTAAATATTTACAGGAAAAAGTGGAGATTTGCACATAACTTCAGCTGCTTTATCTCTCCTAAATGTTGTGACATGCTGTTTTCATTGATGTATCCTCTGCTTATAAGTCATTTAATCACACGCTCGGTTTAAAGCTGCGTACACACGATTGGATTTTCGGATGGGTATTGTGTGATGTCAGGCTGTTAGTGGAAAATCTGACCATTTGTACGCTCAATCGGACAATTGTTGTCAGATTTTCCGCAGACAAATGTTGGATGGCAGGTTTTCAAATTTTCCGCGGACAATGGTTTGTTGTCGGATTTTCCGAGCGTGTGTACACAAGTCCGTCGGACAAAAGTCCAAAGTACAAAACACGCATGCTCGGAAGCAAGGATGAGCCGGAAGCGGTCGGTCTTGTAAACTAGCGTTCCTAATTGGAGAATTAACATTCGTGACGCGGTAAATTATGAAATCTGGAAATGCAGCGCACAATTCTCTTCTTCTATAATGGGATAATAATGAAGCTGCTTTGCTGGTGATACTGAAGGAGTTTATTGCAAACTAATTTTCAAAGACTTTTTTTTTCTAGTGATATCAAGAATAATATTATTATACTTTTTTTTTTTTTGGACAAATTACCACAACACCATTATCCTCGTAGTTTTTAAGATCAACTATGTTGGTGTCCCTTGTCAATATTACATTGTATTTTTTTAAATGTAACTGCCGACTCCCAAACTGTCATTTGAAGTAAAACACAAAGCCAAGTATTATTCTACACAATTTTGCATTAAAAAAAAGAAAACAAATAAAATTAGACATGCTATCTGCCAATAGAACTTAAGCAAAAAGTGCATTCTATGTATCCAAAAATATAGAAAATATACCAAATCAAATCATTATTATTCAACCAAAAAATAAAATAAAAGCCTCATGCCAAGAGTTGGGGAAAGCCGGGGTCCACCATCCGGAGATAATTCCGAAAAATATCTGAATTATTTCTCCTGGAGCTCCCGCAGCAAGGGCATATGACATAATTGGTCACCATTAATCATTAATAAATCAACCAATTTTTGGTCCAAGAAATCCTCCTCCTCCTGTTCCTCAAAGCAATAACTCCGAGGCCAATAATAAATAACACGTTTTCTCCTCCGATTCCGCAAAATGGCTGGTTGACGAACGGCCGTACAGAAACGAACTGAAATGTACGAAATGAAAAGTGCGAAATGAAAAGCGCAAAATGAAAAGCGCGAATCAACACTCACCAAACTTCTACTAACAGGAAATTAGCAGAAGGAGCCCAAAGGGTGGCGCTAAAGAGCTGAAAAACCACGTAGTACGTCACTACGTTCGTGTTTGTTAGCCGACAATTCCTTGCCATTTGTATGCAAGACAAAATCCAGGCACACGCCTTCGTACAAAAGTCCGAGGTTTTCGTCTGAGGAAAATCCGATTGTGTGTACGAGGCTTTAGATCATTTATGACCAATGACTGGAAACAGTAACGAAGGAATTGGTAAGGAACATTAATCCTACCTACAGTCTGGTGTTTCTTTAGTGAAATTATCTCTAGGAAAATATGCTGCATAATATGGAACGTATAATATAGCAGCCACCAACATTGGGGATGGAAGTGACACCAAATTCCTTCATTCCCGGGGAATCAGCAATCCTCATATATACAAGGTACATCCTAAACTGAGCCCGGGCCTGACTCTGAACCAAACCTTCAGAAGCCAACTATGAAACTTTACCCTAACCTTCCAACCTACACTACCACTAACCAACACTTAGGTGGTCATTTAGGCCACTTTCACATGGGTTGCCAGGGGGCAGTAAAACAGATGGATGAGCCGTGGTTTCACCGCCTACCCTCCACCCACCTAAACCCAACATATAGACAGAGGGGGATGTACTATGCAATGCTTTGGCAAATTTAACGTGGCTTGTTGAGTTGACAGATGGCACCGCCTGTCAAACTCACCCATTCGAGTCAATGAGGCCACCCTGCAGCCGTGAGCCAAATGCTTAGCCCGTGGTTGAGACACATTAGCTCCAAAAAAAATCATAAATAAAAAAAACCCCCAAAAAACAGGCATTGAAGAGGTGTCAGGATTGCCTCCTTAACACTGAGTTTAGCCGCCCCCTTTGAGAAGCGATCTACTGGATGTGTAGCTCGGTATACATCCGGCACTGTGCCTGTGCATCGGGATGTCTGAACTCGTGGGCATGCATGGGATTTACGTCATCCTGCGCCAGCCAATCAAGAAAGTCTGAAGTCCGGCTCCTGGAAGATGCCGAGGAGAAGATGCCAGCACCAGGGAGGGTCCTAAGACCTGCTTCGTGTGCTGCTCAGGCTCTATTGGAGGGGGTGCAAGTCCTATGACATCCACCGCTGGAAGTTCTGGTTCGATAGGAAGCTTGTCCCGGGTCCTGAAATGGCTCAGAGTGAAGAGAAAGTCTCCCTATGGCCACACATCCATGACATCCCTGAGCTCCCCAAGACTAACCTTCCAGGGGCAGAGCGAAATGCGTTGGGGACGTGGCCTGGTTGGAGTCCACGCTGAGGTTGCCACACACACCTCAGGGACCTCATGGATGTGCGGCCATAGGGAGACTTTCTCTTCACTCTGAACCAGGGAGGAACCTCATTGGCATTGGACTGTTGGCGTTAAGGTGAGTGTCACAAACTTTAGTTTCCGTTTAACCATAACGAAGAACGGATATCGCTATCTGCTCTCCCACTCTACACCGCTGGGATACTCCACACCGTAGCATGCATTTTGTGGACAATTTATAAAATGCGAGCCGTGGTGTAGCGGTAAAGCTCTCTGCTTAATGCAGAACAAACAACTCTGTGATTGGAGGACACATAACTTTGAACAGGAAATCCATACATGGACCTCTAGGCTGACTATAGAAGTCGGAGGCAGGGCTGGGACAAGGGGTGTGCTGGAGGGGCGGCTGCCCTGGGCACTGTATTATTGTGTGAGGTGGGGGCACTGCAAGGAGATTTAGGAGGATTTATGTTGTGAGGGGGAATCTGGAGGGAGGCAGGGGATACGAATTGTTCTAGGAGGGGAAAATTGGGTAGGGGATGTGTGCTAGGAGTTGAGATTTAAGGGGATTTGTGCTGGAAGGGAGGTTTGTGCTGGAAGAGGTGATGGTAGAGGAGGGAGGGGAATTGTGCTAGGAGGGGAAATCTATTTTTTGAAGGGGGAGGGGAGAGATTTGTGATGGTAGGGATGATTGGGGGGATTTGTGCTAGGATGGGGGATGGAGAGGGGAATTTGTTCTAGGAGGGGGGATTCAGAGTGGGAGGGGGGGATGCGTACTTGGAGGGGAAAGGGTAGAGCATTTGTGCTAGGAGGGGTAATTGGGGGAGGGGGAGATTTGTGCTGGGAGGGGGGTTTAGGAATGGGGTGGGGGGGAGAGGATGTGTACTAGCAGGGAAGATTTGAGGGGTAGAGGATTTTTGTACTTGGAGGGGGGATTTTTTTTTGGGGGGGGGGCATTTGTGCTGGGGGAATTTGGGGGATGGGAAAGCAAAGATTTGTGCTGGGAGGAGAGGGAATTTATGCTTAGGGGGTAAGCATGCAGATTAGTACTCAATTTTCAGAGGGGGGGGGGGGTAGAATTTTGCTAGCACATAATGCTCAACCATTTGGGGGGGGGGGGGGGCAGTTTAGCATGTTTGCCCTGGGCTGTAGATGGCATTGTCACAGCACTGGCTGGAGAGTAAAAAAATTTGGGATGAAAATGGACCCAGCTTATAGAAATTCATAGGGTTTCATATTTTATTCTGGGGGGAAAAAAGAAACTATATATCCCATGATTTGAATATACAGTGGAACCTTGTATCACGAGCAGAATCCGTTCCGGGAGAATGCTTGTAATTCAAAGCACTCGCATATCAAAGCGAGTTTCCCCATAGAAGTCAATGGAAACAAAGATAATTTGTTCCGCATTGACTTCTATTACATGCAATACCGTATGTGGCCAGAGGTGGGGGGGCGCCGGAAAGCCTCGGAAACACTCGGGAATAGAGTATTTCCGAGTGGCTCTGAACCGTTCCGAGTGTCCCCGCACCTATGGCCAAATGCGATACTGCACCGCCCATTAGCTTGAATTCTGCTCGTTTTGCGAGACAACACTCGCAAACCGGGTCAGCTGTTGCGAAACTACAAGTTCCATGATGCATTGCAAGGCTGACAGTTACAAGCATGACTCCCACAGGCAGAGGCATGATGGGACTTGTAGTTTCGCAACAGCTGGAGGGCCGCCAGTTTGAGACCCCTGGTCTACAGGATGTGGAGGAGGAGTGCTGGAACCAAGGAGGGCCCAGGGACCCCATGTATGTAGGGATCATATCCTGAGCCAAGGACCCCATGTAGGCCATGGGCTTTAGGCGTTTGAATGGCACTGCCTCGGTATCAGTTATGTTACAGAATATTTAGAAAGGAAGCAAAATCACCTTCTAACATTAGAAGTAATATATTTACATTTATAGGAACCTAGACATGAAGTACCATGGAAAGTAACATACGTGTCAGACATTGCGCTCCGCTGTATCCCGATGGGCACTGGCAGGTGTTTGGGGCCACACAGCGTCCACCATTACCACATGGCAACTCACACACAGCTAGAGGAGAAAATGAGATCATTAGGCAAAAATTCCCAGCAATGATATGGGTTTTAGTGTTATTGTACCCATCACATTATTAGAGTATCATATATTGAGTGAAATAAAACAAAGGGGTGTATTTATAATAAATCCATCAAAAGCATTCGCATGGCCGCTAGGAATAATCCCCGTAATGTATCTGATATGTTTATTTCCTATGATCGTCTGCTCCATCTAGTGGACATAATGCGGTATTTTCCTGATTCATTCCATACCAGCCTCTCTCAAACTTTTTACCCCCGACGAAGCCTTGCAATAATTTTCAGGTCTTGGGGAACTATTCTAAAAGGGAAATTATTGGTGAGTATGCAGGTGGGGTGCAGCGCGGTGTGGTGGCAATAATACACTCAGTACCAGTCCAACTAAAGAACTTGTATTGAAGTCCAACCGGGAACACTCACAGTTCCAACAGCGTGTAGAGAGCAGGTTTTCAGCCGGACTGACAGCGCCTGTAGAAAGGGGAAGAATGTTTCCTGGCTATTTCGTGCCCAAACAGGCAGATGTTCAGAGAGGGTGCAAAGTTCTGTCCCTACCAGGCAGGGTACTTTTCCCTACTATACCAACTCACAAAATGCATGCCAAACCTGGGAGCCAGGGCCTTAAAAAGGCTCTGCCTGACCCAAGATGGCTGCTAGAGTCACATTAGGTGGTCACCCAGCTTCCCCAGAAAACCATATAGGAACCCTGCTCCTCTTGACTTCCTCTCCCTTGGAAAAGAGCCACCTGCAGTGGAGAAAGTAGACTGCACCTGCCTACAAATAGGAAAATTTTTTATTATTGCTGGCAAGTGGGAAGAATGTCCCCCATTGCAATGGTGGTCAGAATGCCACCCTTACAAATAGCTTTGGTTACTTGCAGCTGGCTCTGTCAAGTGGCATTGACCCTGGAACTATGCAGGCACCATCAATTGGGAGGTCAATCAGCTACAGCTCAAGAAACCCCTAGAAACCTCTGAAGGAACCTCAAGGTTTCACAGAACCCTGGTTTAGAAAAGCTGCTCTATATTGTATAAATGAATAACATTCTTGGTAGGAGAACTGGAGCCGCTCACCCTTCATCTCCCCCTACAGCAGCCTCTCGGAGCAAATGCCACGTTTACACATCTGGTGGCTGGTCTCTTCTCATGGCCTGACCAAGATTGACCCCCTCCAGTCTGTGTGATTGTTATAGAGTCCACAATCTATGGGACATATATCTGAAAATTCATCAATCCTAGTAACGGTCGATCTCATTTCTTGAGGCCCGAAAACGCCAGGACAGTACAAATACCCCCCAAATGATCCCTTTTTGGACATTTAGGCATTTAGAAAAAGGCATGGCAAGTTTTTTGAAGTTGTTATTTAGTGTCCCAATTTTTTGGAAAAATGACAAATTAAATTTTTTTATTTTTTTTTTCATTTTTTTTTTTAAATTCTTTACATACTTTCCACAGTGCAGTACAGCGTCATCGTATAACTGGTGTGGAGGTGATCAGGGATACTGACTGGTGACAGTATGTAAGAGATAATTAATTATTTTTTTACATTTTTTTTTTTTCATTATTACATTTTTTTTCTTTTTTTTCTTTTTTTAAACAGTGACCAGAGCAATATAGTGTTACCATAATAAAACTGTACTACTCTGGGGAAGTGATCAGAATGTTGTTTTGTTATTTTACACATTATGATTGCTTATACCAGTGAATTTCACCAGTATAAGCAACCATGTTTACTGAATTAATCTGATTCATTCAGTGTGTATTGTTGTGATTAGCTGTGATTGGCCCTGTCTGTACCATGTGATGACTGTGACCAATCACAGCTAGCAACACAATTGTACTGAACGCAATGAATGCCATGAATCAAAGCCATTATTTGTTTAAAATGATCTGCTGTGATTGGTCACAGTGATCACATGGTACCGGCAGCAGGCCGATACACTGATCAGTCACTGGCTGTGCCCGATGGACACATCCTGTGGGGCGTGCATGAGGTGCGTTTCAGGATGACGTCATATGATGTCCACCAGTGGCGACAGCTCCATAAGGGGCATCGCCCCCCCTAATCTTCATGCGCCCGGTCCCTAATCTTAATGTGGTGGGCTGAACGCATGGATTTCCATGAGGTTTTTTTTTTTTTTTGAAGCACATGATTAGAGCTGGAGGTTCTAGTTGGCTTCCAAATGGGTGTGCTCTGCGCCCTGAGCTCAATCACTTGTGACATTATGCAAAATAGAATTGAAAGGGGGGACAACAGGGACCTCTCCAATTGGGTCCTACCCCTTTTCGGAGATTTTAGGACTATTACGGTACCAGAGGGAAATGAACACAGATATTAAAAAAAAATTTTAATTCAAAAAAAGGTATTAAAAAGTCCCATAAAGGACTTTATCTGTGTTTATCTGTTTATCTGTGTTTAATTTTTTAATATCTGTGTTCATTTCCCTCTGGTACCGTAATAGTCCTAAAATCTCCAAAAAGGGGTAGGACCCAATTGGAGAGGTTCCTGTTGTCCCCCCTTTCAACTCTATTTTACATTATTCACGTAAAGGATGATGGTACCTATTAACGATATTATACCCTACCCTTCTAACCATGTGGCCAACCTTTGAATACACTTGTGACATTAGCGAATCAACATTCGCTCTTGTCTTCCTGCTTCTCCTTCCAGCCAATCAGGACAGGAAGACCGGATTGGCCTGGAGGGGGGGGGGGGAGAGACTGTATTGGCCGGGAGGAGAAGCCAGGGAAGCCCCCCGTGACCTGGATGGGGTAAGTGTTGGGCTGGCTGGCGAGCAAACGAACGAGCAAGCTAGCGGGTGGGCTGGGGTAAGTGCCGGGCTGGCGGGCGACTGGGCTGGGGCAAGGGTGGGGCTGGCTGGCGGGTTTGTTTGCTGACCCCCCCCCTCTCAAAAAATGGAGTACCTGACTTGCAACCCAGAACTACGAATGTCACACCCAGCCATCATTTGACAGGGAAGTCTTTAAACATCACAAGCCGAGAATTTTGTGATAGTGTCTGCGCCCTGGATCCCTGTTTCCTTGCCTGACCCAGCTCTACTCATACCTGTCTTGGATCGCCTTGTTGAGGAACTCTGCCTTGTA
Source organism: Lithobates clamitans (assembly GCA_037952925.1). NCBI lineage: Eukaryota > Metazoa > Chordata > Amphibia > Anura > Ranidae > Lithobates > Lithobates clamitans. Next base: position 337,842 of record JBBGZY010001332.1, on the reverse strand, counting down.
TCCCGAATACTCTTTGCATTGCCTCCTGCACTTGACCTTGGATTGTTTACTGGACTGGGCTTGCTCACCACCTGCTCTCACCTAGGAATTGCCCAATGGATTAGGCTTGTTTGCTCCCTACCCTGACCCTGGAACTGCTACCTCGGGCTATCCCAGGATTCTGCTACCAACAGCTGTCCACTGCCTGACCAGCCTTGAGACTACAGGTGCCCTTCTTAGTCGCATTCGCTCAGTCCTGGTGCCATCTAGTCAGAAACGATGACATTGTGTAATGAGACCTGGGGGCAACCAAGTCCCCGTAGGCCTGCTTGCCTTGCGTAAGAGTGTAATCAGGACACAGCTAAGTCCTTGTAGCCTGCACCCGAGTTGGCAATATGGACTGAATTGTGGAATGCTGGAAATTCGATGCTATGTTATACACTCTACTTAGAATTTAAATATAAAAATGACTATAATAGTACACATTGGTAATGCTGGTGACGGATTGAGTAGCTGAACCCTGACAGACTCTGCTGAGGACCACTGACACAACCTCACATAGCACTCTATGATGGAGACAGCCTACCTGTCTGGCACCCAGGACCCGTCCATCCAGAGGGACAGGAGCACATGTTGTGTCTCATGCAGGTTCCTCCGTGGGCACAAGGCGGGGAGCACATGGCTGACAAGAGAAATGTGAGGTCAGCACAGCGGCAGAGAGGACAGAAGATGGACAATCCTCAACCTAGACATTCTGGCCCTTTACACACAATTCTATGTGGTCATGTATAGGGTAGTGTATGACTGTGGTGGAGGCATTAGAGTGCAAGCCATTGAGGTGTAGAGGCTGATGTGAGTGGCTCAGTGCTCTGTGTACAGCACTGCGGTATATGTCAGAGCTATATAAATGTATAATAATAATAATAGTGTATGACTGGGGGGTGGGACTAGAGTGTAAGCTCCTCTGGTACAGAGAGTGATGTGACTGGCTCAATGATCTCTGTACAGCACTGCAGTATATGTCAGAGATAAATGTATAATAATAATAGTGTGTGACTGAGGTAGGACATTAGAGTGTAAGCTCCTGTGGTGCTGAGACTAATGTGACTGGCTCAGTGCTTTCTGTACAGCACTGCGGTATATGTCAGAGCTATATAAATGCATAATAATAGTGTATGACTGAGGGGGTGGGACTAGAGTGTAAGCTCCTCTGCTGCAGAAACTGATGTGAGTGGCTCAGTGTTCCCTGCACAGCACTGCGGTATATGTCAGAGCTATATAAATTTATAATAATAATAATAGTGTGTGGCTGGGGGGGGGGGGCATTAGAGTGTAATCTCTTCTGATACAGAGACTGATGTGACTGGCTCAGTGTTCTCTGTACAGCACCGTGGTATATGTCAGAGCTACAGTATTTAAATTATTAAATAATAATAGTGTGCGACTGTGTGGGGGCATTAGAGTGTAAGCTCCTGTGGTGCTGAGACTGATGTGGCTGGCTCAGGGATCTTTGTACAGCACTGCAGTATATGTCAGAGCTATATAAATGTATAATACTGAGGTGGGACATTAGAGTGTAAGCTCCTGTGGTGTTAGACTGATGTGATTGGCTCAGTGTTCTCTGTACTGCACTGCGGTATATGTCAGAGCTATATAAATGTATAATAATAGTGTATGACTGGGGGTGGGACTAGAGTGTAAGCTCCTCTGCTGCGGAAACTGATGTGAGTGGCTCAGTGTTCTCTGTACTGCGCTGCGGTATATGTCAGAGCTATATAAATAATAAACTATAATAACGTGCGACTGTGGGGGGGGGGGCATTAGAGCGTAAGCTCCTGTGGTGCAAAAACTGAAGTGACTGACCCAGTGTTCTCTGTACAGCACTGTGGTATATGTCAGCGCTATATAAATGATACAAATATAATAGTGTGTGACTGTGGTGGAGCATTAGAGTGTAAGCTCCTCTGGTACAGAGACTGAAGTGACAGGCCCAGTGTTCTCTGTACAGCACTGTGGTATATGTCAGCGCTATATAAATGATACAAATATAATAGTGTGTGATTGTGGCGGGGCATTAGAGTGTAAGCTCCTGTGGTGCAGAGACTGATGTGAGTAGACATGCGCGGTTCGTTCCGAATCAAAATTGGGGCAAATTTTTTTTCTAGTAAGGAATTTAAATGAATCCGAAAGAACGAAACAAAATTTCGGACTAAATTCTAGACGAATTCTAATTAAAAAAAAAAAAATTCCGAAAACGAATTAAATGAATTTAACTAAACGTATTCATGCAAATAACGTGTCGAAACAAAACAAATGTTTTCGTTCTGCACATGTCTAGACGTGAGTGGTTTGGTGTTCTCTGTACAGCACTGCGGTATATGTTGGTGTTATACAAATGAATCAAATTTAAGCATCACCTCTTACCAGAACAACCGGGCCCCGGGTACCCTGCGGGGCAGTCACAGGTATCTGGAGCCACACAGACTCCGTAGTTTTGGCAGGGGGGGTTGCACACGGCTAGGAGAAAAGCCAATAATATTACAGATATTAGAATGTGATTATTAGTGATAACAGAAATATAAAGATCTAATTCTGATACTTTGTGATATAAATATATTCTGACACACATAGTTGTACCTGTTACACTGGATGCACTCCGATACTTTGGTACAAGATCTAGGAATGTGAACTTGTGTTGGCCATGTTCTGTTGCAGTGATCGGGTGTTGGGGGATGGGGTAACCGTCTAATAAAATCTCCATCTGATCAGTAAACTGTGCAAACAGGCTCTCAAAGAGAAGGAGGAGGAACCGCTCACCATTTAAAAGCCTTAAATCTGGTTTAATTATATCTCCACTGTACAGACTGCTTCACCTGCCATATTTCGTTACTAACGCGTTTCACTTCGTTGGGAGCTTACTCCCTATGAGACGGCAACCAATGAAGTGAAATGCAATAGAAGCCTCTTGCTGCTGGTGAGGGTTTGATTTCAGCAGTGTCTTTCCTACTGCATTACTACAGTAACACTAAGCACCGGCATCTACGGATCGAATCCCAGTTAGGGCACCTAATCCCTTCCTGCTCCGTCCAACATAAAAAAAAAAAAAAATGTTGGCCTTAGATAAACTTTAACAACTTGCGGACCGCCCACCATAAAATATAGGACGGCCGCTCTGTGCCAGATCACCTACCTAGTATGTGGTCCGACACTACTTCCAAGCCTGGGGCGCGCACGCGCAGGCGTGTACGCGCGTGCGCACCGCCTGCGACCCGCTTCCACTGTAATCACACACAGCGGGAGCCCAGCGGTGCGGAACATGGATTCGAACATGGACATAGGCAGATTGCCATTCTGTCAGAAGGGAAGGTATTGATCCTGTACAGGAACACAGATCTATGCCTTTCCCATAGTAAAAGCACCTCCCCCCACAGTACACAAACACTGGCTAGGCACACAGTTAACCCTTTGATCGCCCCTGATGTTAACCCCCTTCACTGCCAGTGTCATTAGTACAGTGACAGTGCATATTATTTAGCACCGATCACTGTACTGTCCCCAAAAAGTGCCAAAAGTGTCAGTTAGGTGACCGATTTGTCCGCCGCAATATTGCAGTCCCGCTATAAGTCGCTGATCGCCGCCATTACTAATGATAAAAAAAAAAAAGAATATCCCATAGTTTGTAGACACGATAACTTTTGCGCAAACCAATCAATATACACTTATTGGGATTTTTTTTTTTTTTTTAAACAAAAATATGTAGCAAAATACATATTGGCCTAGATTGTTGAAGACATTTTATTTTTTAAATTTTTTTTTTATTGTATATGTTTTATAGCAGAAAGTAAAAAAATGTTTTGTTTTTTTTTCCAAAATTGTAGCTCTTTTTAAAATAAAAACCGCAGAGCTGATCAAATACCACCAAAAGAAACTCTATTTGTGGGGGGAAAAAAAAAAAGGACAAAAATTGTATTTGGGTGCAGCATCGCATCACCGCGCAATTGTCAGTTAAAGTAACGCAGTGCTGTATCGCAAAAAAATGGCCTGGTCATGAAGGGGGGGGTAAATCTTCCAGAGGTCAAGTGGTTAAAGTGACCTCTGCAGGGAATAACCCTAAACATGGTATACAGTATTTCTGAACACTGTAGCACATAAGTGTTATTTATTCCCGTATTTAATAATAATAATAATAATAATAATGAAATAGAGAAGAGGAGGAGCCGGAAAATATTACCAAAGAAAGTAGGAAGACTATTGGCGGGCTGCAAGAGACATCTGAGGGGCGTGACTAAGTACAGACTGAAAGAGGTGCCAAAATTTTTGCACATTGCTGAACAATGGTAGACGCCTGGTCACATGACATCACCCCAGAAACATGGCGCCATCTTTGCACCTATATTACTACGGCGGGCCTGTGGCTTTGATAAGACTTATTGGCAGGATGCCATGTAATAAGGAGGGTCTTGTTCTGTCCTACCACCATGACAAATGTTATAGATTTTACTTCAGCTGCTTTTGTAAATAAAAAATATACAAATATATAAATTAAAAATAAATACTGTATCTCTACAAATATATAAAAATATACAAATGTATATATTAAAAATATACAAATATATAAATTAAAGACATTAGGCTCAATTCATAAAGGTAACACCAGCATGAAGATACTCATGATCAAAAAAGTGACAGTTGTTTTCAGCTGAGACCAATGAGAATATTACAGTCACAAAAAAGGCTAAAATAAAGATCCTTATTCAGGTGTTAAAGCTTTGTGAATTCAGACTGATTCACTTTGTGAAGTGAAATGGAATACATTGGGCTGAGTTTTCCTTCTACAGCTAACACAAGACACAGATGGTGTAATATCGCCCTCACGCCGGCATTTGGTGGGGTCATCGGTGCGGACGGCGAATCCTTTATAGCAGCTGCAGTTGTAGGAGCCCAGGAAGTTATCACACGTCTGTTCACATCCACCGCGAGTGAAGTCCGCACATTCATCGACATCTGGGGAGAGGAACATAAAGTGTATATACACTCAAAAAACGAAAAATGTAAAATATGGCAGCTTATTAGTCCTTAGATTTCTATGATGATGTCACCTCATCCCATGCTCGCCTTCAGGACTTCTCCAGAGCCTCCCCCATCCTCTGGAATGCTCTACCCCAATCCGTCCGTTTTTCTCCTACTTTATCCACTTTCAGACGATCCCTGAAAACTCATCTCTTCAGAGAAGCCTATCTGCCCCCCACCTAACAACTGTACATTTATCTTCTCAATCAGCACATCACCCACAGTTACTACCTCTTGTATCTCTTGACCTCCCCTCTTAGATTGTAAGCTCTAAGGAGCAGGACCCTCTGATTCCTACTGTATCAAATTGTATTGTATTTGTACTGTCTACCCTCAAGTTGTAAAGCGCTACGTAAACTGTTGGCGCTATATAAACACTGTATAATAATAATAATAAATAATGATGATGATGAAGATTGATCATTATTTCTATTGTGATTTTTATTATTATTTCTATGATGATGATTATTATTAATAATAGATGATTATTTCTATAATGATGATTATTATTATTTCTATGATGATAATTATAGTCATTTTTTCAATGGTGATGATGATTATTATTTCTATGATGATGATTATTATTATTAATAATAGATTATTATTTATATTATGATAATTATAGTAATTGTTTCTATTATAATGATGATTTTTATTATTTCTATGATGATTATTATTATTAATAACAGCTTATTATTTATATTATGATGATGATGATTATTATTATCATTATTTCTATGATGATGATTATAGCTATTTTTTTCTATGATGATGATGATCATTTCTATTATGATGATGGTTATTATTATTATTATTTCTATTATCATGATGATGATTATTTCGATGATGATAATGATGGGGATTATTATTATTTTGATGATTATTATTATTTCTATTATGATGATGAATATTATTATTTTTATTATACAGGATTTATATAGTGCCAACACTTTGTGCAGCGCTTTACAATCTAAAGGGAGACAGTACAGTTACAATGCAATAAAATCCAATTAGGATTAAGAGGGACCCCGCTCATAAGAGTTTACAATCTAATGATGTGGCTGTTTTTTTTCATTTTTTTTCCCTTTTATTTTAATTTTGGAATCCTGCCAGTAACAGACTTCCTATCCAAAGGTGACAACACTCACTGTACTGTATCAATGGAGGAGGAGCGATGTCACCCTAAGGGCCGATTCACCTTATGCATTAACATTAGACATGTGCACTGACAAAAAATTCATTAGTTTTCGTTTCATTCGTTTTTTTGGAAATTCAGAAATTCAAAAATTCGGAAAAACGAAAATTTGGATTTTCACATTTCCGAATTTCTAATTTTTTGGATTTTCAAATTTCCGTATTTCAGAAATTCTGAATTTTCGAATTTCTGAATTTTGGATTTTCGGATTTCCGAATTTTCGAATTTCCGGATTTTCGGAAATTCAAAAATTCCAAAATCCGAAAATCTGAAAAAAGAAAGAAAATCAGTAAAATTTGAAATACCGTATATACTCGAGTATAAGTCGTTCCGAGTATAAGTCGAGGCCCTAATTTACCACAAAAAAAATGGGAAAAACTTATTGACCCGAGTATAAGACGAGGGTGAGAAATGCATAGCTACTGTAAGTGGAAAAGAGGGTCAACAATGCCCATTTGCAGCCTCACTGTGCCCCTTTGCAGCCATAGGTCCCCTGAACTTCAAACTCAGTAGTTAAGGGTTCCTAGATACCCCCTAGCTGCAGCCAAAATTTGGGGTCTCTGAACCCAAAGGGTCCGAAATGACATTGCTGCAAATGGACACAGTTGCCTGAATTTGGGGCCCTGTATCTTGGGGCCACTTAGTGCTAAGAACCCCAAATTTGGTGTGCAAACACAGTGGAAATAGCTCCATAAAATTTCCAAAGCTGGTGTTTCTAGCATCAAGTGGCCCCGAGATACAGGGCCCCAAATTCAGTTCAGAAAATGTCAAGCACTTTTCTGCAGCAGAAAATGACATTTTCCGAACCATTTTTGGGGCCCCGTATCTCAGGGCCACTTGGTGCTAGGAACTTCAGCTTTGGATATATTGTGGAACTAGTTGCACTGGGTTTGCACACCAAATTTGGGGTTCCTAGCTCCAAGTGGCCCTGAGATATGGGTCCCCAAAATCGGTTCAGAAAATGTCAAGCACTTTTCTGCAGCAGAAAATGACATTTTCTGAACCGATTTTGGGGCCCCGTATCTCAGGGCCACTTGGTGCTAGGAACTTCAGCTTTGGATATGTTGTGGAACCAGTTGCACTGGGTTTGCACACCAAATTTGGGGTTCTTAGCACCAAGTGGCCCTGAGATACGGGGCCCCAAAGTCGGTTCAGAAAATGAAATTTTTTGCTGCAGAAAAGTGCTTGACTCGAGTATAAGTCGAGGGGGGCACTTTCAGCACAAAAAAATGTGCTGAAAAATTCGACTTATACTCGAGTATATACGGTAATAACTAACTATTAAATTATAGGTATTGGAATTTCCTTTCAAATTTGGCTGTTCGGCATTCGTTATTTCAGATAATTCATATCTTCGGATAAATTCATATTCGTTACGTTCACTAACAGACACATTTGAAAGGAAATTCCAATACCTATAATTTAATATTTATTATTAGTAAGTTATTATTTCAGATTTTCGGGTTTTCAAACTCTCAGATTTTCATTCTTTTGAATTTTCAGATTTTCATTCTTATTCTTGGATTTTCAAATTTAAAAATTTTAGAATATTTTAATTTATGAAATTTCGAATTTCCGAATTTCGAATTTCTGAAATTCTGAAATTTCAGAAATTTGAAAATTCGGAAATTTGGAATTTCAGAAATTCGAAATTTCGGGAAATTTTGTAATTTCAGAAATTAAAAATTTGTCATTTTGGAAATTGGAAATTCGGAAATTCGGAAATTTGTAATTTTGGAAATTCGTAATTTCGGAAATTTCGGAAATTGAAAAATTTGGAAATTCGTGTCAGAATTTGTTAAAAAACTAATTCGGAAGTAAACGAATTGCATATGTCTAATTGACATACCTCCTTAGACCCAATCTGTCTGGACAGTATGGTCACCTACTGATTTGGCACCATCCACAGGCAGCTTACCTCTTCAATAAGACACAGAAGTTCAATCTCACGCAATTTTATTTCAGATAATTGCAGTGCAGAGGATGTTTTTTCAGACTTTTTTTTAAGTGTGAGAAGACAATAACTTTTCTAAGCCCTGTCTCTCTGAGAAAAGCTAACACTGACTGGGGGAGCATGGAAGAAACAGGGAGGGTCTACTGTAGCAAGGACTGAACTAACTAGCACTGAACAGGAGGGGAGGACAGAGGGAGAAACAAAATCACATTAGTAAACAACTTGTAAACTGCCACTAGATGATACAGAACAACATTAACCTGAATGCAGTTCAATACAACACATAAAACATACATATAAATGGGATAAAATACTAAAACTAAAAAAGTTGGGTCTTAATAATGCAGACAGTTCTCGTGCAGAGGGCGTGAGCATTTAGGACACCTGGTTGTTACAGTTCTTTATATACATTTTGTTTCTGGTACTTGTCATGCCTGATGTGAAGGATGTAACCTCTTACCGTCACAGGTCCTCCTGTTACTACTTAGTACCCAGCCTGCCCGGCAGCTGCACTCTATGCCGTCCTCCTGCCGCTCGACGCACGTGTGCTCACACCCGCCATTTTGCAGGTCACATGACGTGATGTCTGCCAGATAGCATAGAGGAAAGATTCGTTATTTGTAAGGCTATTGGTGGAGAATATAAAACAAAAGGTAGCTGCTAGTTTTACATTTTCTATTGCACGTCTTTTACATGTTCCATTTTTTGATTCTCAGATAACTTCTTTTGGATCAACATGGGGGTTCAGGGTTCTGAGGATGTGGGTTCTAATTGTATTTTTGGATTTTGGTTAAACTCAATAGACATGTGTCTTTTTTCAACCTATGTAACTTTCTAAATCCAAAAATGTCAAATGCTGAACTTTAAAGATCAAGAACAAGAATAATATGTACCCTTATGCTAACTCAGAGTCCATGATTTACTGACACAAGTCCTGAGGTCTCCTCCTGTGCACCAAAACTAACCCCTCAATCTCCTTGTCTGCTGTAGTATTTACGGTACTAAAGAAGGTCCTGAGGACATTGTGTCTATTCTGACGTATTTTATATGATCCTAAAATTGGCGTTTTTACTGATATAGATCCTGAGGTCCTTGTCTCTGCTCTAGCACTTACTGATAAAGATCCCAATGTCCACAGGGCCGGTGCTACCACTAGGCAAACTAGGCAGTCGCCTAGGGCGCCCAGCCGCTGGTTTCCCTCCGTGTCTGCATGCTCTGCAGTCTGCAGCATGTAACTCAGTCTCAGGCAGCCACTCTGTCCGACCGATACTGTAATTAGAGGTCCAGCTTAGCACTGGAGCCTGGAGGACATGTCCCGGGTCTACCAACAGAATGGAAGCAATCATCCCCTGCCGCTGCATGCCTCTATGATCATCAGTGACCGACCTGTCTGTCTCTCTCAAAGACTCTCTGGAGATCGTCCCAGTACAGCCAGCTCTGCCTTAAACACAATGCATTCCTTACAACATGGGTGCCCAACTGCTGGCCCTCTGATGTGGCTCGCCACCTCCTGCTCTGGGATGGAGGGTCGCCAAGCCCAGATTGCGGGACTCGCCATCCCCAAGCATCTGTGTGAAGAATGGAGCCGACACTAGAGGAAGCAGAGCCGATGCTTCCTGTGTAGCGCCGGATCCTGTTACATGGGTAGGGCAAAGGGGGTGGAGTCAGGGGCACAGCCATGGGGGGGCCGCAAAATGAGGTTTCGCCTAGGGTGTCAAAAATCCTTGCACCAGCCCTGAATGTCCATCTCAAGGTCCTTGAGTTGCTTCTAGGACTTTCCAATACAGATCCTGATGTTTTTGTCTCTGTTATAGGTTCTACTGATATAGATCCTGAGGTCCTTGTCCTTATCTCTGCTCTAGCACTTACTGATACAGATCCCAATGTCCATCTCAAGGTCCTTGTGTTGGCTCCAGGACTTTCCAATACAGATCCTGAGGTTTTTGTCTCTGTTATGGGTTCTACTGATATAGATCCTGAGGTCCTTGTCCCAGATCTAGGACTTACTGATATAGATCCTGAGGTCCTTGTCTCCGCTCTAGCACTTACTGGTACAGATCCCAAAGGTCCATCTCAAGGTCCTTGTGTTGGCTCTAGGACTTTCCAATACAGATCCTGAGGTTTTTGTCTCTATCATAAGTTCTACTGATATAGATCCTGAGGTCCTTGTCTCTGCTCTAGCATTTACTGATACACATCTCTAGGTCCATCTCAAGGTCCTTGGGTTGGTTCTAGAAATAATCACTGATATACTGTAGATCCTGAGGTCCTTGTCTTTGCTCTAGCACTTACAGATACAGTTCCCAAGGTCCAGTGCTAGGTTCTTATGCTGGCTGGCTCATGGACTTTCCGATATAGATTCCAAAGTTTTTTGTCTATGTTATAGGTCTTACTGATATAGATCTTGAGGTCCTTGTCCCTGTTTTAGAACTTAATGATATAGAACCTGAGGTCCTTGTTGTAGTACTTACTGATACAGATCCCAAGATCCATCTCAAGGCCCTTGTGTTGGCTCTAGGACTAATTACTGATATAGAATCTGAGGTCCTTGCCTCTGCTTTAGAACTTACAGATACGGTTACCAAGGTCCATTGCAAGGTCCTTATGTTGGCTCTCGCACTTTCCAAAATAGATCCTGAGGATTTTGTGTCTGTTACTACTGATATAGATCCTGAGATCCTGGCCTCTACAATAGGACTTAATGATATAGATTCTGAGGTCCTTGTCCAGGTCTAAGATATACTAAAATAGATTATGGGGTGCTTATCTCCTTTTCCCTAACACTTACTGATCAAAATCCCAAGGTTTTGTTTTTTTTTGTTATAGGAAATATTAATGTATGTCCTGAGGTCCTTGTCTCTGGTCTAGGACTTTTTGATATAGATCCTGAGGTTTCTTGTCTCTGGTCTTACAAATATAGGCTGTGTGGTACTCGCCTTTGCTTTAGCATTTACTGATACAGAGCCCAAAGTTCATGTGTCTGTTCTAGGCCTTACTGATATAGATTTTAAGGTTCTTGTCTCCATTATCGGACTTACTGATCCAGATTTTGAGGTCCTTGTCTCTGTTATAGGACTTACTAATAAATATCCTGAGGTCCTAGTACTTATTCATACAGATCCCAAGGTTCTTGTCTCTGTTATGGGCTTATTGCCATAAATTCTGAGGACCTTGTCTCAGGTCTAAGATTTACTGAAATAGATCTTGAGGTTTTTGTCTCTGCCCTAGCACTTACTGATAAAGATACTGAGGACCTTGCCTCTGATATAGGACTTACTGATATAGATCCTGGGGACTTTTTCTCTGGTGTGTGACTAACAAATATAGGTGCGGAGGTTCTTGACTCCGCTCTAGGACTTGCTTATATAGATCCCAAGGTCCTTGTCCCTATTATAGCACTTACAGATATAGAGTATGAGGTCCTTGTCTTTGTCATAGGACCTACTGAGATAGATCCTGAGGTCCTTATCTCTTCTCTCGGACTTGTTTATATAGATCCTGACATCTTTGTCTCCAGGTCCAGGATTTACTGATATAGATACCAAGGTTCTTGTTTCTGGTCTGGGACTTACAAATATAGATTTTGAGGTTCTTATCTCTGCACTAGGACTTACTAACATAGGTCCTGAGGTCCTTGTCTCTGCTCTGGGACTTACCGATATATATCTTGAAGTCCTAATCTCTGTTCTAGGACTCACAGATATAGATCTTGAGGTCCTTTCTATTTGTTTGATGTAGACTATGCAGTCCTTGCTTCTGCTCCAACAATTACTAGGCTTCCCATTTATTGCACACAGCTTTCAAATACTTCATTTTACCTTTTATTTTTCTAATTTTGATTTGCACAGGTAAACTCACTCACCCCTATTACTCACACAAGCTCCTGAGGTTCTCAGCCCTGTTCTAGCCCTATGGACACAGGTTATGAGATTTCTGTCCCCTTCCCAGTGTAGCTCCTTGTCCTAAACCAGGGCTTCTATGTCAGTTTAGATTTTTGGCTGAGCTATAGGTAGCTCAGACTGATTGTATAGTTTTTCACCTGGTTTTTCCCTTGTGATTTCTCATTGTCGTCAGTAGATGTCACTGGCCATAGTATGAGATTTCACAAACAAAACAAAGTTATGAATATTTATATTTCCTTCAGCCAATCCAATAGAAAGTTTATACCACTCATGCATGCTGGGGGGGGGGGGGGGGGTATGAATATTTGGGACAGGCCATGTGCTCTCTCTCTTCCCCTGGGCTGAAGCCTAGGGAGGTGCTGCTGGATGGAGCTCTGCCCAATAGCCTGTTTTTGGGCCTAACGTATGCTGAAGTGGTCCTGAAGCTGTCCTGCCTGGTCTGGAGGAAGCTGTGCTAAGGAAGTGACCCAGGGGAGGCCCCATGCTGGAGAGAACCAGGAAGAAGGCTGGTCTCTCAGAAGGGCCTGGTGACTCACTTGGAGGACACACTAAAATTTGGGAAGGAGCTTAGAGTTTTGCGAAGTCGGCTTAAAGGTTCTGACTCTGCGAAGCTGGACATTGATCTGGATCTGGTCTGTAAGTGATCTGCTACGGTATCTGGAACCCCTAACCCTCACCACCTTAACCGTTCTACAATAAAAATTTTAAAATGAGGAAAGTGACTGGTACCCAATAACCATTTCTTGGTCCAACCATTGGACTCAGCCCAGGGGTGAAGTGCTGGCCCACCCCTGTATCTGGAGGTGCTATCCTGCCAGAGGGGTGCTATACCAGATTGAAATACTCACTGATGCAGGTCTTCAGGTCTTTGGCCAAGGCCTGGTGAAGAGGGCAGAGACACTGGAATGCTCCTTCTGTGTTGTTGCAGTTGTGTGAACAGCCCCCGTTTTCGATCTTACACTCATCAATGTCTATGAAAAACAAAGTCACACAGTCGATATCAAACACTGATTGGCCGAGATCAATAACTGGTAAATACCGTGCCCAATTCTCTACCTGCACACTGACGGAGGTCCACGTGGAGCTGAAAGCCTATCCGACAAGCACATTCATATGAGCCGTCTGTGTTCCTGCAGATCTGCTGACAGCCGCCATTTTCACTCTGACATTCATCAATATCTAAAAAAAAAAAAAACAAGATTCAATCACAGAGTAGCACAGCTACATACAAACTGTGTTTTATAAAAACTGGTGATCTCATTAAGGGTTGTAGTTACAACAATATTCACTGTAGAAATGTCTCAAGCTTTTGCATAACCAACACGAATAATCGCCATATTGTGCCTAATATGTTTCTTTCCTGTAATTATCACCTCCATCTAGTGGCCATAGTGCAGTACTTTCCTGATTTGTGTATGTAGGGAATATACCACATTACCACATTGTGGCCATTAGATGGCCATAATTATATTGCATTGATTTGTAAAATAGAGGAGGCAGAGATATTTCCATGGGTTTTCCTCCACACAGCTTCAACACAAAACTCCACAAAGTGCCGATCATTTCCACCAAGATCTTCTCATACCTGTACAGTTCCTGCCATTTTCCTCCAGCTGATACCCCGGGGGACACTGGCACTGGAAACTTCCAGCCTGGTTCACACACAGATGCTCACAGTCACCGTTACTTAGAGAGCACTCGTCAATATCTGAAATATTAGAAATAGAAGGAATGAGTAGTTGGCAAAGATGGGGAGTAGAAGCTGAGCGAGAAAGAAGGATAGTTGTGGGATGGGTAGAAGATGATGAGTGAGGAGAGGTGAGGTGTGGATAGAACATGATGAGTGAGGACAGGTGAGGTGTAGGATGGACAGAGGATGATAAGTGAGGAAAGGTAAGGTGTGGATAGAGGATAATGAGTGAGGACAGGTGAGATGCGGATAGAGGTTAATGGGTGAGGACCAATGGGGTTTAGGATGGATAGAGGATGATGAATGAGGACAGATGAGGTGTGGATAGAAGATGATGAGTGAGGACAGGTGAGGTGTGGATAGAGGATGATGAGTGAGGACATGTGAGGTGTGGAAAAAGGTTAATGGGTGAGGACAGATGGGGTGTAGGATAGATAGAGTATGATGAATGAGGACAGGTAAGGTATGCATAGAGGATGATGAGTGAGGACATATGAGGAGTAGAATAGATAGCGGAGAACATATTAGAACAGGTAAGGTGTATGGTAACTAGAGAATGATGCATAAAGACCGGGGAAGTGTAGGAAAGATAGAGGAAAAGACAGGTGAGGTGTAGGATAGATACAGTGGACAGAAGATGATGAGTGAGGACAGGTGAGGTGTGAATAGACAGAAGATGATGAGTGAGGACAGGTGAGGTGTGAATAGACAGAAGATGATGAGTGAGGACAGGTGAGGTTTGGATAGAAAGAGGATGAGGAGTGAGGACAGGTGAGGTTTGAATAGATAGAAGATGATGAGTGAGGACAGGTGAGGTTTGGATAGAAAGAGGATGATGAGTGAGGACAGCTGAGGTGTAGGACAGACAAAGGATAATGAGTGAAGGCAAATGAGGTGCAGTATGGACAGGTGAGGAGTAAGAGAGAGGATAATAAGTGAGGACAAGCGATGTGTAGAATGAGTAGTAGAGGATGATGAGTGAGGACAGGTGATGTCTAAGGTAAGTAGAGGATGATGAGTGAGGACAGGTGATGTCTAAGGTAAGTAGAGGATGATGAGTGAGGACAGGTGAGGTCTAAAGTAAGTAGAAGATGATGAGTGAGGACAGGTAAAGTCTAAGGTAAGTAGAGGATGATGAGTGAGAACAGGTGAGGTCTAAGGTAAGTAGAGGATGATGAGTAAGGTCAAGTAAGGTCTAAAGTAAGTAGAGGATGATGAGTGAGGACAGGTGAGGTATAAGGTAAGTAGAGGATGATGAGTGAGGACAGGTGAAGTCTAAGGTAAGTAGAGGATGATGAGTGAGGACAGGTGAGGTCTAAGGTAAGTAGAGGATGATGAGTGAGGACAGGTGAGGTCTAAGGTAAGTAGGGAATGATGAGTGAGGACAGGTGAAGTATAAGGTAAGTAGAGGATGATGAGTGAGGTTAAGGTAAGTAGAGAATGATGAGTGAGGTCAGGTAAGGTCTAAAGTAGGTAGCGGATGATAAGTGAGGACAGGTGATGTCCAAGGTAAGTAGAGGATGATGAGTGAGGACAGGTGATGTCTAAGGTAAGTAGAGAATGATGAGTGAGGTCAGGTAAGGTCCAAAGTAATTAGAGGATAATAAGTGAGCACAGGTGATGTCTAGGTAAGGGCTAAAGTAAGTAGAAGGTAATAAGTGAGGACATATGAGGTTAAGGTAAGTAGAGAATGATGAGTGAGGTCAGGTAAGGTCTAAAGTAAGTAGAGGATGATGAGTGAGGACAGGTGATGTCCAAGGTAAGTAGAGGATGATGAGTGAGGACAGGTGAGGTCTAAGGTGAGTAGAGGATGATGAGTGAGGACAGGTGATGTCTAAGGTAAGTAGAGGATGCTGAGTGAGGACAGGTGAGGTCTAAGGTAAGTAGAGGATGCTGAGTGAGGACAGGGGAGGTCTAAGGTAAGTAGAGGATGATGAGTGAGGACAGGTGAAGTCTAAGGTAAGTAGAGGAAGATGAGTGAGGACAGGTGAGGTCTAAGGTAAGTAGAGAATGCTGAGTGAGGACAGGTGAAGTCTAAGGTAAGTAGAGGAAGATGAGTGAGGACAGGTGAGGTCTAAGGTAAGTAGAGGATGATGAGTGAGAACAGGTGAGGTCTAAGGTAAGTAGAGGATGATGAGTGAGGACAGGTGAAGTCTAAGGTAAGTAGAGGATGATGAGTGAGGACAGGTGATGTCCAAGGTGAGTAGAGGGTGATGAGTGAGGACAGGTGAGGTCTAAGGTAAGTAGAGGATGATGAGTGAGAACAGGTGAGATCTAAGGTAAGTAGAGGATGATGAGTGAGGACAGGTGAAGTCTAAGGTAAGTAGAGGATGATGAGTGAGGACAGGTGAGGTCTAAGGTAAGTAGAGGATGATGAGTGAGGACAGGTGAGGTCTAAGGTAAGTAGAGGATGATGTGTGAGGACAGGTGAGGTCTAAGGTAAGTAGAGGATGATGTGTGAGGACAGGTGAGGTCTAAGGTAAGTAGAGGATGATGAGTGAGGACAGGTGAGGTCTAAGGTAAGTAGAGGATGATGTGTGAGGACAGGTGAGGTCTAAGGTATGTAGAGGATGATGTGTGAGGACAGGTGAGGTCTAAGGTAAGTAGAGGATGATGAGTGAGGACAGGTGAGGTCTAAGGTAAGTAGAGGATGATGAGTGAGGACAGGTGAGGTCTAAGGTAAGTAGAGGATGATGTGTGAGGACAGGTGAGGTCTAAGGTAAGTAGAGGATGATGAGTGAGGACAGGTGATGTCTAAGGTAAGTAGAGGATGATGAGTGAGGTCTAAGGTAAGTAGCATGACGAGTGAGGTCTAAGGTAAGTAGAGGATGATGAGTGAGGACAGGTGAGGTCTAAGTAAAGTAGAGGATGATGAGTGAGGACAGGTGAGGTGCAGGATGTATAAATTATAATAAATCAGTACAGGAGGGACAGGTAATATATTCTCACCAAAGCAGGTGTGACCATCTCCATTGAACCCCTGATAACATTGGCAGAAATAAGATCCAATCACATTTCCACATCGAGCGTTCGTGTCACAGGTGTTTTTACCAGAAGAACATTCGTTCTCATCTGTTTTAAAATAAAGGCATTAGAACTATAGTATGATATTATCCATACAAACACACAGCTACCTCATCACGACTATGACCCTCTCACCTTCACAGAAAGTCCCATTTCCACGAAACCCTGCAGGACAACCGCAGCGATAACTGCCAACCATGTTTTCACAGACCCCAATCCCCGAACATATGGATGGATTGTCAGCACACTCGTCTATATCTGTAGGTGAGCAAAAGGTGGACAGTGTTACATATGAACCCGCTGCTAAGAATTGATCATTTTGCAATGATGCAATTATACATACAGTAATACCTCAGATTGCGAGTAACGCAGTTTACGAGGGTTTCGCAATACGAGCTATTGTTTTTTATAAATACTGACTCAGTTTGCAAGTGTTGTCTCACAAGACGAGCAGGATACAAGCCTCTGGGGTGTGCAGTACCACTTTTGGCCAGAGGTGCGGGGGCGCCGGTGACACTCGGAGACACAATCAGAGACACTCGGAAACACTCTGTTCCCGAGTGTCTCCAAGTGCTTCTGAGCGGCTCACAGCTTCTCCAAGTGTTTCCGGCACCCCCCACCTCTGGCCACATGTGGTACTGCATACAATAGCAGTCACTGTGGAACGAATTATCTGAGTTTCCATTCATTCCTATGGGGAAACTGGCTTTGATATACGAGTGCTTTGGATTAGAAGCATTTTTTTTGAACTAATTATGCTCGTAATCCAAGGTACCACTGTATTTGAGTTCAATACTGCTCCTCCATTCTCTACAAACAATTTGGACCTCAGCATCAATGCGAGGACAAGGTCATCAAGTACTCAGGGTGAAGCTGGCAGACCCCAGAATGAAGCAGCTGTAGTTCCCAGTGTACACCTCTCCACATGTCAACACTGCATCCGAGGAACGTGTCCCTTCTGCCCACCCCCCTTGTCCTGGACCTGCTCACCATTCTTCCACCTTCTATAGAAGATAACAGGTTCGGATTCTATGGAAAGATGTCCACTATTTCCAGGAGGTCCCTTGGACAAATATACATAGCTCCCAACTGTCCCTGATTTTGAGGGACTGTCCCTGATTTGGAGCAATGTCCCTCTGACCCTCATTCCTCCTCATTTGTCCCTCATTTTGGTCTGATCTATATAGTTGTATATAAAATGCACTTTTTGTCTTTCAAAAAGTGTTTCCCAGAGTTAAAACCTTTCATCTGGTTTCTAAATTTCTGCATTTGTACATTTTAAAAGCCAGTATAAAGGAACAGTCATGGTAAAAAAAAGCCCTTGTGGATTTAATTAACCCTTTTTTGGTTAATTCTCCTTTAAGGGGGCGTGTCCTATGCCTATATACATTTGCCAGTAGGTGTCCCTCATTCCCATCTCAAAATGTTGGGAGGTATGAAATATATAGCACATTATTTAACACTATGCTGGGGGGGAGGTGGTGGTCACTCACCGACACAAGAGAGTCCCAGTTCCCGAAATCCAGCATGGCAGCTGCAACGATAACTCCCCTCAGTGTTCACACACAGGTTGCCCAATTCCCGCCGGCATTTCTCCTCAAACGTGCACTCGTCAACATCTGTCCATATCACAACACATATTACAATTAGTCAGTCCCATTCCTAAACCACAAACCAAATAATTAGCCAGCCAATCATAATGAACAGTGAGATAATGGCCTAGTGTGATAGCAACCAACATGCCAAGACTTATGCTCATTGAATTCTGTATAAAGCACAGCTGAAAAGTAATCATGCTAAATATGGAAACAGGAGACTAGAGCTCCACCTGCTGGTGCTGGCTAAAGAGAAATCAACATAATATTAATATGCAATATGATACTTATACCTAACACACATATATATATATATATATATATATATATATATATATATATATATATATATATATATATATATATAATATATATTTTTTCTAAGTGAAACTGTAATGGTTTTGGGTCAGTGTTGTTTAAAGCCCTATACACACGATAGGACTTTGTACAAACTTTCCCTTGGATTTTTGTACAAAGGGCGTTGCCCAAAAGTTTGTCTTGCATACAGACGACAGGACTTTTCCAGCCAACTTTCACCATATCACATGGTTTTTCAGCTCTTTACCACCACCCTTTGGTCAACGTCTTTATTGTTGTTTGATATTGTGTCAATCTCGCCACTTTTATTGGCGATATTGACACCTTGCGAACCGAGTTGACACTGGTGCGGGGATCCGACTTGGATCCCCGCTAATGCCGGGCACTGTGTTTGGTATGAATCTTGAGGGGGAACTCCACGCCAAATTTTAAATAAAAAACTGGCATGGGTTCCCCTCCAGGGGCATACCAGGCCCTTAGGTCTGGTATGGATAATAAGGGGAACCCCCTACGCCGAAAAGACGGCGTGGGGGTCCCCCCAAAATCCATACCAGACCCTTATCCGAGCACGCAGCCTGGCCGGTCAGGAAAGGGGTGGGGACGAACGAGCTCCGGGAGAAGACGTCGGAGAGACCCCCGAAGTCGGAAGAGGACCCCCGAAGTCGGAAAGGACCCCCGAAGTCGGAAGAAGACCCCGGAGCTGCCTAATAGATTACTTTAAAAATCTGTGTAATGTGTTTTTTATTGACACTTTTTTCCCTAGGTGAATGGGTAGGGGTACAATGTACCCCATACTTATTCACATAGGGTGGGGGGCCGGGATCTGGGGGCCCCCTTATTAAAGGGGGCTTCCGGATTCCGATAAGCCCCCCGCCCGCAGACCCCGACAACCAACGGCCAGGGTTGTCAGGAAGAGGCCCTTGTCCTCATCAACATGGGGACAAGGTGCTTTGGGGTGGGGGGGGCCCGCAGGGCCCCCCCCTCCCCAAACCACCCCTTCCCCCCATGTTGAGGGCATGCGGCCTGGTACGGCTCAGGAGGGGGGGCGCTCGCTCGTCCCCACCCCCTTTCCTGACCGGC
The DNA here is from genome assembly GCA_037952925.1 of Lithobates clamitans. Lineage (NCBI taxonomy): Eukaryota > Metazoa > Chordata > Amphibia > Anura > Ranidae > Lithobates > Lithobates clamitans. The sequence goes on along the minus strand of JBBGZY010001332.1, from coordinate 318,035 downwards.
CAGGCTGCGTGCTCGGATAAGGGTCTGGTATGGATTTTGGGGGACCCCCACGCCGTTTTTCGGCGTAGGGGCTTCTCCTTACAATTCATACCAGACCGAAGGGCTTGGTAATCCCCAGAGGGTAATTCCCTCTCGCGCCCGCCGCAGTTGGAAAATGTGTTTTTCCTATTGCAGCTAGCGCGAGATGTACAGTACCCTGCCGCCGAGAACCAGCACGATCCGATCGCGCTGGAAACATTCTCGCGGCTGCGTACTGTAGTTTGTACAAAAGTCCGATGGCTTTGTGTACACACGATCGGACTTTGCTCCATCGGACTTTTGTTGCAGGAAAGTTTGTCTGTTCGCACAGCCAACAAAAGTCCGATGGAAACTGAAAAAGTTTGTCCGATGGAGCGTACACACGGTCGGATGTTGCTCCAAAACAGCTAATTTGCATGTTTGTTGTCAAAAAGTCAGATCGTGTGTACGGCCCTTAAGTATTCACAGCCTTTGCCATGACACCCAAAATTGAGCTCAGGTCCATCCTGTTTCCACTGATCATCCTTGAGATGTTTCTACAACTTGATTGGAGTCCACCTGTGGGGTAAATTCAGTTGATTGGACATGATTTGGAAAGGCAAACACCTGTCTATATTGGGTCCCACAGTTAACAGTGCATGTCAGAGCACAAACCAAGCCATGAAGTTCAAGGAATTGTTTGTAGACTTCTGAGACACGATTGTATGGAGGCACAGATCTGGGGAAGGGTACAGAAAAATCTCTGCAGCATTGAAGGTCACGGTGAGCACAGTGGTCTTCCTCATCTGTAAATGGAAGAAGTTTGGAACCACCAGGACTCTTCCTAGAGCGGGCCAAATTGTTGGGAGAGAAAGGCCTTAGTCAGGGAGGTGACCAAGAACCCGATGGTCACTCTGACAGAGCTCCAGCGGTTCCCTGTGGAGAGAGGAGAACCTTCCAGAAGAACAACCATCTCTGCAGCACTCCACCAATCAGGCCTTTATGGTAGAGTGGTCAGACGGAAGTCATTACTTACTAAAAGGCACATGACAAACTCTTCAAGAGTTTGTCAAAAGGACCCTGAAGGACTCTCAGACCATGAGAAACAAAATTCTCTGGTCTGATGAAACAAAGATTTAGCTCTATGGCCTGAATGGCAGGCGTCATGTCTGGAGAAAACCAGGCACCGCTCATCACCTGGCCAATACCATTCCTACTGTGAAGCATGGTGGTGGCAGCATCAAGCTGTGGGGATGTTTTTCAGCGACAGCAACTGGGAGACTAGTCAGGATCGAGGGAAAGATGAATGTACAGCAATGTACAGAGACATTGATGAAAACCTGCTCCAGAGTGCTCTGGACCTCAGACTGGGGAGAAGGTTCATCTTCCAACAGGACAACGACCCTAAGCACACAGCCAAGATAATAAAGGAGTGGCTATGGGACAACTCTGCGAATGTCCCTTGATTGGCCCAGCCAGAACCCAGACTTGAACCCAATTGAACATCTCTGGAGAGATCTGAAAATGGCTGTGCACCGATGCTCCCCATCCAACCTGATGGGCCTTGAGAGGTCCTGCAAAGAAGAATGGGAGAAACTGCCCAAAAATAGGTGTGCCAAGCTTGTAGCATCATACTCAAAAAGACTTGAGGCTGTAATTGGTGCCAAAGGGGCTTCACCAAAGTATTGAGCAAAGGCTGTGAATACTTATGTACATGGGATTTTTTTCCTTTTTTTATTTTTAAGAAATTTGCAAAGATTTTCAACAATTTTTTTTCACGTTGTCATTATGGGGGATTGTTTATAGAATTTTGAGGAAAATAATGAATTTAATCCATTTTGGAATAAGGCTGTAACATAACAAAATGTGGAAAAAGTGAAGCGATGTGAATACTTTCCGGATGCCCTGTAGAAGCTTCTGCCATACAGTCACCAATTCCTCTTGGTACTTACCGACACATCTTTTACCGCCCAGAGAGAAAACAAAGCCGCCGTCACAGGAGCAGGTGAAGGAACCAATGGTGTTGTGGCAGGCGGAGTGGGGGGGACAGGCCTGCAGACCCGTCACTTCTGCCAGCTGGCACTCATCCACATCTGATGGAAGAAGGACACAATGAGGCACTTCTATCTATTACATCCCAACACAGAGCTTGTATGAGATTACAGGCTGTATTATCACCCAGGGTGCTGTCATTGTGCTGCCCCTTTATAACTGCAGATCTCTCTCCCGGCACAATAACCTGCTCAAAAAACAACATAAATGATATTTTCTTCAAGAAACCTTCCTGGAGACCTCTGTATAAAGAGATACAGGGGCTCCCAACATTGTTGGTTACATTTAATTGCCAATTCCCTGTAGCATTCTCATAAAATGTTGCATTGAACAAAGTTATATGTATTTCCTATACTTTTCAGCTCCATCCAGTGGCCATAATATGGTATTTTTTAGGGCTGCAGAAATTAACGATTAATTCCTTGATTAATCGTTAATTTTTTTGATCGATCAAAATTTTTTTGATCGGTAGGCTGCCTGCCCTGGGGCCGCTTTGGGCCAAGCTGTGGCTGCAGCGCTCCGCTCCCTCCTCCTCCACTATATGCCATACACAGTCTGCAGGCATCTCCCGCTGTGTGTCTCGGAGCTGAGTGTGAAAACTTTGGCCGCGCTGTGAGAAAAGTCCCGCCCTCTGTCTATCACACGAGCTGATCTAGGAGGAGGGCGGGACTTTTCTCACAGTGCAGCCAAAGTTTTCACACTCACTGGGCACAGTGAGACTGCATTATGGGCACGGTGAGACTGCATTATGGGCACGGTGACACTGCATTATGGGCATGGTGAGGCTGCATTATGGGCACGGTGAGGCTGCATTATGGGCACGGTGACACTGCATTATGGGCATGGTGAGGCTGCATTATGGGCACGGTGAGGCTGCCATTATAGGCATGGTGAGGCTGCGATTATGGGCACAGTGAGACAGCTTTATGGGCACCGTGAGACTGCATTATGGGCACGGTGAGGCTGCGATTATGGGCACGGTGAGACACCATTATGGGCACGGTGAGGCCGCGATTACGGGCACGGTGAGGCTGCGATTATGGGCGTAGTGAGACTGCATTATGGGAATGGTGAGGCTGCGATTATGGGCACGGTAAGTCTGAGATTATGGGCACGGTGAGACAGCATTGTGGGCATGATGAGGCTGCGATTATAGGCACGGCGAGGCTGCGATTATGGGCACGATGAGACAGCATTATGGGCACGGTGAGGCTGCAATTATGGGCATGGTGAGGCTGCGATTATGGGCACAGTGAGACAGCATTATGGGCACGGTGAGACAGCATTATGGGCACAGTGAGGCTGCGATTATAGGCACGGCGAGGCTGCGATTATGGGCATGGTGAGACTGCATTATGGGAGCGGTGAGGCTGTGATTATGGGCATAGTGAGACAGCATTATGGGCACCGTGAGACTGCGATTATGGGCACGGTGAGACCGCGATTACGGGCACGGTGAGGCTGCGATTATGGGCGTGGTGAGACTGCATTATGGGCATGGTGAGGCTGCGATTATGGGCACAATGAGACACATACCTCCCGACCGTCCCGGATTGCCCGGGAAAGTCCCGCTGTGGGAGGTCTGTCCCGCGTCCCGGGCACCTTCATTCCGGGACAATACAATGTCCCGGAATCGCCCCATTGGGATCTGATGCCCCCTAAAAATTGCCGCTGCATTGCCGCTGTCCCTCACTGCCCGGCGCTGTACTGGTTCTGGCCAAGACCGCTTCATTTCACCCCCAGATGCTGCCTGGCTAACTGCCAAAACAACTGGTTGCTAGGCATGGCCCGCCTGGCGTCTAACAACCAGTGACGTCACGACGAGGAGGAGAGTGGAGCCCCAGCATTCAGTGCGAGCTGGAGGAGGATTCCTCCTTGCGCCTAAGCTCCGCCCCCGGCTCCACCCCCCAACTCCGGGTCTCCCCTGAAGGCTGTTCCTGCTCTGGAAGAAAGGTAGGAGAATGTTCCCTGCATTGTCCTGTGCACACAGAATGAATCCCGCACGGCACAGCCTGAGGCTGGTTTTCTCACTGTGTGGAAATTTTCTTTGATTGGAACTCGTGGCTGCTTGTCCTCATGGTGATTGGCTGCAGCACATGGCAATCATCCTCCTGTATTTGCCAACAGAACATTCTGTGCGTGGGGGCGGGGTCAGTTGCCAGTCTGTGCTGAAGACGAGGAGGAGGGCTTTCTGCAGGTCTGTGTATGTGTGATAGGAAAGTTGCTGCAGTTAACTTAAGCTGTTGCAGTGTCCTGGCAGATGACAGATAGATTTCTGGTGAAGCCTGTGCCCAGAATCTTAGCTCAGGTTGCAGACACAGAGCATCACTCGTTCTGTCTGTTTAATCTGTACAGGACTCTGCAGCAGGAGATAAGGAGAGTGTGTGCTGAGAACGGGGAAGTGTTCTGTGTGTGTCTCAATCTGAATTGCCCTCTTTATGCTTCCTCTCCTGAGCTCTCTGTCCACCCCCCGTCCCACCCTGCGATCTCCCCGTCCCACCCTGCGATCTCCCCGTCCCACCCTGCGATCTCCCCGTCCAATCCTGCGATCTCCCCGTCCAATCCTGCGATCTCCCCGTCCCACCCTGCGATCTCCCCGTCCCACCCTGCGATCTCCCCGTCCCATCCTGCGATCTCCCCGTCCCACCCTGCGATCTCCCCGTCCCACCCTGCGATCTCCCCGTCCCACCCTGCGATCTCCCCGTCCAATCCTGCGATCTCCCCGTCCAATCCTGCGATCTCCCCGTCCCACCCTGCGATCTCCCCGTCCCACCCTGCGATCTCCCCGTCCCATCCTGCGATCTCCCCGTCCCACCCTGCGATCTCCCCGTCCAATCCTGCGATCTCCCCGTCCAATCCTGCGATCTCCCCGTCCCACCCTGCGATCTCCCCGTCCAATCCTGCGATCTCCCCGTCCCACCCTGCGATCTCCCCGTCCCACCCTGCGATCTCCCCGTCCAATCCTGCGATCTCCCCGTCCAATCCTGCAATCTCCCCGTCCAATCCTGCGATCTCCCCGTCCCACCCTGCGATCTCCCCGTCCCACCCTGCGATCTCCCCGTCCCACCCTGCGATCTCCCCGTCCAGTCCTGCGATCTCCCCGTCCCACCCTGCGATCTCCCCGTCCCACCCTGCGATCTCCCCGTCCCACCCTGCGATCTCCCCGTCCCACCCTGCGATCTCCCCGTCCAATCCTGCGATCTCCCCGTCCCACCCTGCGATCTCCCCGTCCCACCCTGCGATCTCCCCGTCCCACCCTGCGATCTCCCCGTCCAATCCTGCGATCTCCCCGTCCAATCCTGCGATCTCCCCGTCCCACCCTGCGATCTCCCCGTCCCACCCTGCGATCTCCCCGTCCCACCCTGCGATCTCCCCGTCCAATCCTGCGATCTCCCCGTCCCACCCTGCGATCTCCCCGTCCCACCCTGCGATCTCCCCGTCCCACCCTGCGATCTCCCCGTCCAATCCTGCGATCTCCCCGTCCAATCCTGCGATCTCCCCGTCCAATCCTGCGATCTCCCCGTCCCACCCTGCGATCTCCCCGTCCCACCCTGCGATCTCCCCGTCCAATCCTGCGATCTCCCCGTCCCACCCTGCGATCTCCCCGTCCCACCCTGCGATCTCCCCGTCCCACCCTGCGATCTCCCCGTCCAATCCTGCGATCTCCCCGTCCAATCCTGCGATCTCCCCGTCCCACCCTGCGATCTCCCCGTCCCACCCTGCGATCTCCCCGTCCCACCCTGCGATCTCCCCGTCCAATCCTGCGATCTCCCCGTCCAATCCTGCGATCTCCCCGTCCCACCCTGCGATCTCCCCGTCCAATCCTGCGATCTCCCCGTCCCACCCTGCGATCTCCCCGTCCAATCCTGCGATCTCCCCGTCCAATCCTGCAATCTCCCCGTCCAATCCTGCGATCTCCCCGTCCCACCCTGCGATCTCCCCGTCCCACCCTGCGATCTCCCCGTCCCACCCTGCGATCTCCCCGTCCAGTCCTGCGATCTCCCCGTCCCACCCTGCGATCTCCCCGTCCAGTCCTGCGATCTCCCCGTCCCACCCTGCGATCTCCCCGTCCCACCCTGCGATCTCCCCGTCCCACCCTGCGATCTCCCCGTCCCACCCTGCGATCTCCCCGTCCAATCCTGCGATCTCCCCGTCCCACCCTGCGATCTCCCCGTCCCACCCTGCGATCTCCCCGTCCCACCCTGCGATCTCCCCGTCCCACCCTGCGATCTCCCCGTCCAATCCTGCGATCTCCCCGTCCAATCCTGCGATCTCCCCGTCCAATCCTGCGATCTCCCCGTCCCACCCTGCGATCTCCCCGTCCCACCCTGCGATCTCCCCGTCCCACCCTGCGATCACCCCGTCCAATCCTGCGATCTCCCCGTCCCACCCTGCGATCTCCCCGTCCCACCCTGCGATCTCCCCGTCCAATCCTGCAATCTCCCCGTCCAATCCTGCGATCTCCCCGTCCCACCCTGCGATCTCCCCGTCCCACCCTGCGATCTCCCCGTCCCACCCTGCGATCTCCCCGTCCAATCCTGCGATCTCCCCGTCCCACCCTGCGATCTCCCCGTCCCACCCTGCGATCTCCCCGTCCCACCCTGCGATCTCCCCGTCCCACCCTGCGATCTCCCCGTCCAATCCTGCGATCTCCCCGTCCCACCCTGCGATCTCCCCGTCCCACCCTGCGATCTCCCCGTCCAATCCTGCGATCTCCCCGTCCCATCCTGCGATCTCCCTGGACATGTGGCCCCATCCAGTGCGCTGCGTGTCTTCAGAGGTCAGGATGTATGCAGAAACATAAGAGAGTTTCTCAGTCCAACTGTATTCAACTACATTACATTCTTCTAATAAACTTTAAGCAAAATACTCTAAAAATAGTGTAAAAATAGACAGACTTTTGTTAAATTGAGATATATTATAGTGATGTAAACATGTCTCCAATATGATTGACCACACCTCTTAAACCACAACAAATGGCCACGCCCTTTTTGCTGGCCACGCCCACTTCTCGGCATGGTGCGCTGAGCTCTCCACACATCGGATCTTCTAAGTGTCCCTAAGTGTCAAGTTCAAAAGTTGGGAGGTATGGAGACAGCATTATGGGCACGGTGAGACAGCATTATGGGCACAGTGAGGCTGCGATTATAGGCACCGCGAGGCTGCGATTATGGGCATGGTAAGACTGCATAATGGGAGCGGTGACGCTGCGATTATGGGCACAGTGAGACTGCATTATGGGCACGGTAAAGCTGTGATTATGGGCACGGTAAGGCTGCGATTATGGGCACGGTGAGGCTGCGATTATGGGCACGGTAAGGCTGAGATTATGGGCACGGTGAGGCTGAGTTTATGACGTGTGACGTCCTAGCCATGCCCCGCTATGTCCGTCTTCGGCCGTTGCCATAACAACAGTGCTAAATCAGCTAAAAGAAGTTGGATCTGTATGTGCGTTATGATTAATCGAAATTAGTCGATTAAAAAAAAAACGATTAATCGAACACGAAAACTTTAATCAGTAACAGCCCTAGTATTTTTTAAGACTTCTCATGATAAAAGATCATTCGGCCAGAAGAGAAAAATGCCAAAAGAACATTCATTTCTGCCCAATTCGCACACAATGTGCAAAATCATTGGACAAATGGCTGCCGCCAGAATCTGCCGCCGGGACCACTTTTATCAGACGCCGAATTCGCCCACTGTGTAAAAAAATACTGGGGATATGGCAGCTAGCTGCTGCCATAACAACAGTATATAATGTCAAAGTAATGATGTATATATACATTGGGCAGTCCAGAAGAGGTTAAAATAAAAAAATTAAAAAAACACATTTAGCCACTAGATGGTGCTAATTAACATAGGAAATTCATATAATACTTGGCCCAATGTAGTGGCCGACTGCTGTATTTTTTTGCCTTGAGTCAATGAAATTCATATAATAATTAGCCCCATCTAGTGGCCAACTGTGGTATGTTTGCTTTAAATCAATTAAAAACATTCGACCAGCACAAGAAAAATTCTAAAATTCTTCCCCCCCCCCCCCCCCCCATTAACATAGAACAATTGTACATGCACTTTTACTGGGTGAATTGCTATGCAAACTTTTTTTTTTTTTTTATAAATGCACCCCCCACATTACATTGTAAAATTAATCACAAATTAAATAAAACATTTTTATGCAATTTCAAAAATGGATCTACTGGCAGGATCAACGGGTACTAAACTATGTTACAAAAGGACTCATAAAAAACAAAAACAGCTGTGTTTATTCTACCGACAGACTGAATCATTAATGTCCTTTTTTTAAATTTTGTCCATAGCTCCATAATAACTAAGCTATAGCTTCAGGATAAGTAAATGTCACATCATAATTCACAGTCAATAGAATTTTAATAGTTAAGTTCTCCTCACCTTCACACCCCTGCGACCCTTTTAGAAAACCCAGATGACAGCGGCAAATGTAGGAACCAATAGTGTTGGTGCAGTTAGCATATAATCCACAAGGTGGCTCCACAGCTGCACATTCATTCACATCTGTAGAAAATGCAAGTTGATAGTTCAAAGACAACATATAAATTAACCACTTAAGGACCGAGCCTCTTTCTGAGATTTGTTGTTTACAAGTTTAAAACATTTTTTTTTTGCTAGAAAATTACTTAGAGCCCCCAAACATTATAAATTTTTTTCCTAACACCCTAGAGAATAAAATGGCGGTCGTTGCAATACTTTCTGTCACACCGTATTTGCGCAGTGGTCTTACAAGCGCACTTTTTTTTTATTAAAAAATAAGACAACAGTAAAATTAGCCCATTTTTTTTAATTGTGAAAGATGATGTTACGCCGAGCAAATTGATACCCAACATGTCATGCTTCAAAATTGCGTCCGCTCGTGGAATGGCGATAAACTTTTACCCTTAAAAAATCTCCATAGCCGAAGAAGGTTGCATGTTTGAGTTACAGAGGGGGTCTAGGGCTAGAATTATTGATCTCGCTTTACCGATCGCAGCGATATCTCACATGTGTGGTTTGAACACCGTTTTCATAGGCGGGCGCTACTCACGTATGCGTTCGCTTCTGCACGCGAGCTCGGCGGGACGGGGGCGTGTTTAAAATTTTAATTAATTTTTTTCTTTTTTTTTTTACCTTTTATTTTTACACTGTTCCTTTGTTTAAAAAAAAAAAATGTGTCACTTTTATTCCTATTACAAGGAATGTAAACATCCCTTGTAAAAGAAAAAAAAGCATGACAGGACCTCTTAAATATGAGATCTGGGGGGTCAAAAAGACCTCAGATCTCATATTTACACTAAAATGCAATTAAGAAAAAAAATAAATAAAATGTGTCATTTAAAAAAAAAAAAATGGCCCTTAAAAAGCTTTGGGCGGAAGTGACGTTTTGACGTCGCTTCCGCCCTGCTGGTATGAAGACGGGTGGGGGTCATCTTCCCCTCACTCCTCTCCATACCCAGGAAGGACAAGGTTCCGATCGACCTCCGCCACTGCCGACGGCTCCGGTAAGCGGCGCAGGGCACCGGAGCGCGGCGGAAGGGGAGGGGGCCCCCTCTCCCGCCGCAGATAAAAGTGATCTTGCGGCGAATCTGCCGCAGAGACCACTATTATCAGAAAATGGACCGCCGGTCGAAGAAGAGGATACCGGGGTTATGGCAGCTAGCTGCTGCCATAACAAAGATATCCCTCTTCAAAGTTAGGACTTATATCGGCGTGCGGCGGTTCGGAAGTGGTTAATAGGATGTACAAATACAATAAACACCATAAATGAAAACATATTAACATATTAAAATAGCACTGACATATACCGCAGTGCTGTATAGAGAACACTGAGCCAGTCACATCAGTCTCTGTACCAGAGGAGCTTACACTCTAATGTGTAAAGCAGGGCCCTCCTGTACCTTTTGTATTGAACTGTACTGTAATTGTGTTGTCCCCCTTATACATTGTAAAGCGCTGAGTAAACTGTTGGCGCTATATAAATCTCGTATAATAATAATAATAATAATAATAATGTCCCCTCCCCCACAGTCACACACTATTGATATTATAATACATTTATATAGCTCTGACATATACTGCGGTGCTGTACACACAAGTCTGAGCCAGTCACAGTCTCTGAACCAGAGGAGCTTACACTCTAATGTCCCCCCCCCCCCACAGCCACACACTATTATTATTGTACATTTACTGTATACAGCTCTGACATATACCACTCACAGTATGACTCAAACAATGTACTCACCTTCCTGATGATCAGTACTGATGACCTGAAATAAGTAGAAGGGGGTCAGTACTGGAATGTCATCTCATTTTAGACATACATATAAAACATCATCAGTAATTATAATTGTAATTCTCAGTATCTGTTCTTATTCTGTATGTATGGACTCTGCACAGTACCAATTCTCTTGTCCTGTATGTCAGGTGTAATTCTCTGTATACAGGAGCATCTCAAACAGTTAGAATGTCATCAAAAAGTACATTTATTTCAGTAAATCAAATCAAAATGTGAAGTTACATAGTTACATAGTAGGTGAGGTTGAAAAAAGACACAAGTCCATCAAGTCCAACCTATGTGTGTGATTATATGTCAGTATTACATTGTATATCCCTGAATGTAGCGGTCTTTCAGGTGCTTATCTAATAGATTCTTGAAACTATCGATGCTCCCCGCTGAGACCACCGCCTGTGGAAGGGAATTCCACATCCTTGCCGCTCTTACAGTAAAGAACCCACTACGTAGTTTCTCTTTTCTTCTAATTTTAATGAGTGGCCACGAGTCTTGTTAAACTCTCTTCTGCGAAAAAGTTTTATCCCTATTGTGGGGTCACCAGTACAGTATTTATAAATTGAAATCATATCCCCTCTCAAGCGTCTCTTCTCCAGAGAGAATAAGTTCAGCGCTCACAACCTTTCCTCATAACTAAGATCCTCCAGACCCTTTATTAGCTTTGTTGCCCTTCTTTGTACTCGCTCCATTTCCAGTACATCCTTCCTGAACTTAAATGATTTTAGCAAATGGCTGCAATAAAAAAAGAGTGAAAAATTTAAGGGGGTCTGAATACTTTCCGTCCCCACTGTATGTCACTCTGTGTGTAACACTTCTATATATAAAATATGAGTTTCACTTTTTTAGTTGAATTACTAAAATAAATTAACTTTTTGATGATATTCTATTTTTTTGAGATGCTCCCGTATCTCCTTATTCTGTATGTATGGTTGATGCAAGGAGTGTGGCCATCTGAGTTTCCTGCCAGTCTACTATTGGTTCACCTGGGAACTCACTTTCTGATTGGACGTTAGATATAGTGGACCCCTAGTATCCTGACCCCTCTCCAGTGGCCCCTGGTTGCGATGTCCAGTTTCTGCCCCCGATGTCAGAGGGTCGGTGTTCAGCTCATTTCCAGGATCCCGGGTCAAGGGCTGGTTTTCATTGTCAGTTGATTGCCTGGTTGATGCATCCCTCTCCTGTTCTGTGGATCGGTCGGATCCTCTGGGGATTATCGTCCCAGCTATGGATCCTGATTGGATGGTATTGTCCTCCTCTAGGGCGGGGTCATTCTGGGCCACCGTCACCAGCAAGAAAAGCAGAAGGACTTGTAGAAGCCTCTGGGGATTCTTCATGTTGTTATTGGAGAAATCCCTCAATACTGACATCCATAAGATGGAGCTGGAGATCAGGGCAGATTCCTCTTGTGATCCCTGTGGAGAGATGGACAATACTTATCATTATATAATATAGCACAAGCTTTATTATATAGTATTTTTTTTTTTACTTTGAGATACATATCCTCAGACTGTAGCTGCAGCTGCTGTTTAGTATTTCTGGTCCTCCATATTAGCCAGCAGGTAAAGGCGTGTGTGTGATATATCAGCTTCCTGCTAATTGCAAAAGTAAAAGAACACATTCCTGGGAACCCTTTAGATTTGTATGTTCCAGAGAGGGAGCTGGCCACTGTGTGATGTAGGCTTCAGCTATGCAATCTGCCCATCAGTTGCTTGATTAAATGGAGCTGAAACTACCGGGGGGGGGGGGGGGGGGCATAACTCAATGCAAAATGCTTTTAAACCATATCATTCAGCAGGGAGCAGCTCTATTATTAAGGCTCAAAGAAGTTGTAAAGGCAGAAGGTTTTTTTATCCTAATGCATTCTATGTATTACTAAAAAAAAAGCCTTCTGTGTACAGCAGCCTCCCCAGCACCCCTAATACTTACTTGAGGTCCCTCTCTGTCCACAAATGTCTCGGCCGTCTGAGATCCTCCTTTCTGATTGGCTGAGACACAACAGCGGGGCCATTGGCTCCCACTGCTGTCAATCAAAGTCAGCTAGCCATTCTGGGAAGAGAGGGGGCGGGGCTCCATGTCTGAATGGCCACAGGAAGCTGCGACTAAATTCAGGTGCCCCCATAGCAAGCTGCTTGCTGTGGGGGCACTGAACAGAAGGGAGGGTCCAGGAGCACCGAAGAGGGACCCCGAGAAGAGGAGGATCGGGGCTGCTCTGTGCAAATCCACTGCAACAGAGCAGGTAAGTATAACATGGAAACAAAGAAGAATGGCGACACATCCGGAAGTAAAATCAAAAGAATTCATTGAAAGTCCATAAAATCAAGCGGACATGACAAACATCAATCCAAAAAAAGGTGCTCAGTGGACGCGTTTCACACAGACGTGCTTACTCATTGCTGGAGTACCCCCAAATGTGCATGTTCATTTGTAGCAAAAAGTCCATGGAAGAGACCAATCGGGAGCCCGGAATCACGAAACCTTCACCTAGTCTCCAAATGGCTAAACATGGATCGATTAACAGCAAATGAAACACAGCAGTGCACAAGAAAAATCCAACATTGCAATGTGAAGATACAAATATGCACACAAATGAAGACAATACGTGAAAGCGTAATATATTATGTGTGACTGATTTCTGGCGGGAATTTAAATGGAGAAAAAAATTGTGAAAAATATATGTAGTAAATGATGTTATGCAAGCATTAAATATAATGTACGGTGCATCCATATGAAGAGGACGCACAGAGCATTGAAGAAAAAAAATAAAATAAAATGTGTAAAGTGAAATGTGAATATAATGAGACAATTGAAATGAATCAACAATGTAATAAATATATAACAAAAATATCAATATACAGATATTTAAATGCTAAGGGGCAAATTAAAAAAAAAAAAAAAGCAAAAGAAAAAGCACCTGATTTACTCAAAAGAAAGGCATAAGGCTACAAAAATGGCCAGTTTCAAGGGACATATGGAAATATAAATTGTATATATACATTGAAAAAAAGCCAACCTGAAAATAGCAATCTAAATATAAGTACTGGTAGAAAATAAATGCAGCATTAGGCTGTTTGTAAAACAATTTCCAAGAAAAGGGAAAGAAAGGTCAACCCCTATCAAGGACGTAGCCTGAAGCACCAAAAAAAACAAAAAAAAAACAAAAAAAAACAAAGCCCTTGCAAAAAGCAGGTAAGTATAACATGTTTGTTATTTTTTATAGGAAAAAAAAATGAGACTTTACAATCACTTTAACAACATGCCGACCGCCACACGCCGATTTACGTTGGTAGAATGGCACAGGCAGGCAAAAGAGCTTACCCGTACGTCCCTTTGAAATTCCCGCCAGGCGGCCACGGGGGGGGGGCACTCGCGGGTCCCACAAACTCGATGTTCGGCGGCGGCCCGCAATTGCACTGTGGAGAGGCAGAACGGGGAGATTTCCCTGTTCTGCCTAGCGACATGACAGGGATCTACTGCTCCCTGTCACCGGGAGCAGTGATCTCTGTCATGTTGTAGTGAGCCCATCCCCCCTACAGTTAGAACACGCTGAGGGAACACACTTAACCCCTTGATTGCCCCCCTAGTGGTTTAACCCCTTCCCTGCCAGTGACATTAATACAGTAATTAGTGGCTATTTTTAGCTCTGACGCTGTATAAATGTCAATGGTCCCAAAATGTGTCTGAAGTATCTGATGTGTCCGCCATAATGTCACAGTCACGATGAAAATCGCAGATCACCGCCATTACTAGTAAACAAAAATAATAATAATAAAAATGCCATTTTCCAAGAAAAGGGAAAGAAAGGTAAATCCTATCAAGAACGTAGCCTGAAGCACCAAAAATTCCCCTATTTTGTAGACGCTATAACTACACCATAACTTTTGCGCAAACCAATCAATATACACTTATTGAAATTTTTTTTTTACCAAAAATATGTAGAAGAATACATATCGTCCTAAACTGTGGGAAAAAAATAGTTTTTTTATATATTTTTTAAGGATATTTATCATAGCAAAAAGTAAAAAATATTGCTTTTTTTATTTGTTTGCTCTTTTTTTGTTTATATCGCAAAAAATAAAAACTGCAGATGTGATCAAATACCACCAAAAGAAAGCCCCATTTGTGGGTAAAAAAGGACATCAATTTTGTTTGGGTGCAGCGACGCACGACCGCGCAATTGTCAGCTAAAGCGACCTAGTGCAGAATCACAAAAAAATGCTCCGGTCAGGAAGGGGGGTAAATCCTTCCGGGGCTTAAGTGGTTAAAACTAGACATTAAAAATGCACAATGCCTTGACGGCCGGGCGGTGGTTCAGTTATCCTGACTGGGCGTCAAATGACGTCCAGCAGGACAACAGCTGCCGCGCGCCCGTGGGGGCGCGCATCGTGGCAATCATTGTTGCGGTGTGTCAGTCTGACACACCGCTACACCGATCTCGGTAAAGTGCCTCCGGCGGAGGCTCTTTACCACGTGATCAGCCGTGTCCAATCACGGCTGATCACAATGTAAACAGGAAGAGCCGTTGATCGGCTTTTCCTCACTTGCGTCTGACCGATGCGAGTAGAGGAGAGACGATCGGCGGCTCTCCTGACAGGGGGGGTCTGCGCTGATTGTTTATCAGCACAGCCCCCCCTTGCGAATGCCCTTACTGGAGCACCAGGGACACCACCAGGACCACCAGGGATGCCCACAACAGATGGATGACCAGGGATGCCACCCTAGACCGCCAGGGATGCCAGTAAGTGCCCAAATACTGCCAATCAGTGCCCACACATCTTGCCAGTCAGTGCCAGCCAGATGACTCCTCATCAGTGATGCCCAGCAGTGCCATCTATCAGTGTCCATCAGTGCCACCCATCAGTGTCCATCAGTGCCCGCCTATCAGTGCCAACCAGTGCCCACCCGTGCCACCCATCAGTGCCCATCAGTGCCGCCTATCAGTGCCCATCGGTACCGCCTATCAATGCGCATCACTGCTGCATACCAGTGCCACCTATCAGTGCCACCTCATCAGTGCCAACTCATTGGTGCCACCTCATCAGTGCCCATCAGTGCCACCTTATTAGTGCCCATTAGTGCAGCCCCATCAGTGCCCGTCAGTGAAGGAGAATGAGAAGAAAGCAGAGCTGCACACAGAAGTTTTTATGCTTTAATGCAGAGAGTGCATAAAGGTAAAAAAAAAGAACCTTCTACATTTAAAAAAAAATTAAACCCCCCCCCCCACTCCTCCATCCCTTATCCTCTTACTCCAACTTTCAGTTGTTTCCATCTCCCCACAGGGGCCCCTATTATTATCCCAGATCCAGATGCTGAACAGCCGAATGAAGGCTGAAGAATGGAGCTAATAGGAGAGAATTCTCCACCGGCCCGGACCCATTACATATCTCGCTTCAACTAAGCTGCAGCCAATCACTGGAGAGCAGCGACCATTGCTGGTCACAAAATGACCCGATCCCAAAATCTTACACATCTCTGCTCTATATTATAACAGGAGATGAGATGGAGGTGGGCACAGGGGTTAGCCCAAGGGGCATCAAGAAGGAAAGATGGTGGGAAAAAAAAGTGATAGAAATAGATCTAAGCAATGAAATATCACCAACCTAGAAAGGAGAGGTCACATCACGGGACACCGAGGGGCCCGATTCCAGAAGGGCCACGGACCACGTACAGAACAACTTCCTCCTCTGAGACTCGACCCCCCCCCCCCCCCCAACCATCCCGGGAGAGCAGAACGCAGCAGGATGTAATTATAGAAGAAAGGGAAAAAATGTGAGGGGAGAGCCGGAGGGGCTCAGATACCTCCCACCCAATCCAATGTACAGAACCAACATCTGTACTGTATATACCACCAATACCGGGACACTGACCCCCTCCTAATACACAGATATCAGGACACACTGACCTCTCCTCTCCTAATACACAGATATCAGGACACCCTGACCTCTCCTCTCCTCCTAATACACAGATATCAGGACACCCTGACCTCTCCTCTCCTAATACACAGATATCAGGACACACTGACCTCTCCTCTCCTAATACACAGATATCAGGACATACTGACCTCTCCTCTCCTCTCCTAATACACAGATATCAGGACACCCTGACCTCACCTCTCCTAATACACAGATATCAGGACACCCTGACCTCTCCTCTCCTAATACACAGATATCAGGACATACTGACCTCTCCTATCCTAATACACAGATATCAGGACACCCTGACCTCTCCTCTCCTCCTAATACACAGATATCAGGACATACTGACCTCTCCTCTCCTAATACACAGATATCAGGACACCCTGACCTCTCCTCTCCTAATACACAGATATCAGGACATACTGACCTCTCCTATCCTAATACACAGATATCAGGACATACTGACCTCTCCTCTCCTCCTAATACACAGATATCAGGACACCCTGACCTCTCCTCTCCTCCTAATACACAGATATCAGGACACCCTGACCTCTCCTCTCCTAATACACAGATATCAGGACATACTGACCTCTCCTCTCCTCCTAATACACAGATATCAGGACATACTGACCTCTCCTCTCCTCCTAATACACAGATATCAGGACACCATGACCTCTCCTCTCCTAATACACAGATATCAGGACATACTGACCTCTCCTCTCCTCCTAATACACAGATATCAGGACACCATGACCTCTCCTATCCTAATACACAGATATCAGGACACACTGACCTCTCCTCTCCTCCTAATACACAGATATCAGGACATACTGACCTCTCCTCTCCTAATACACAGATATCAGGACACACTGACCTCTCCTCTCCTAATACACAGATATCAGGACATACTGACCTCTCCTCTCCTCCTAATACACAGATATCAGGACACACTGACCTCTCCTCTCCTAATACACAGATATCAGGACATACTGACCTCTCCTCTCCTCCTAATACACAGATATCAGGACACACTGACCTCTCCTCTCCTAATACACAGATATCAGGACACCCTGACCTCTCCTCTCCTAATACACAGATATCAGGACATACTGACCTCTCCTCTCCTAATACACAGATATCAGGACATACTGACCTCTCCTCTCCTAATACACAGATATCAGGACACACTGACCTCTCCTCTCCTAATACACAGATATCAGGACACCCTGACCTCTCCTCTCCTCTCCTAATACACAGATATCAGGACATACTGACCTCTCCTCTCCTAATACACAGATATCAGGACACCCTGACCTCTCCTCTCCTAATACACAGATATCAGGACATACTGACCTCTCCTCTCCTCCTAATACACAGATATCAGGACACACTGACCTCTCCTCTCCTCTCCTAATACACAGATATCAGGACATACTGACCTCTCCTCTCCTCCTAATACACAGATATCAGGACATACTGACCTCTCCTCTCCTCTCCTAATACACAGATATCAGGACATACTGACCTCTCCTCCTAATACACAGATATCAGGACATACTGACCTCTCCTCTCCTAATACACAGATATCAGGACATACTGACCTCTCCTCTCCTCCTAATACACAGATATCAGGACACCCTGACCTCTCCTCTCCTAATACACAGATATCAGGACACCCTGACCTCTCCTCTCCTCCTAATACACAGATATCAGGACACACTGACCTCTCCTCTCCTAATACACAGATATCAGGACATACTGACCTCTCCTCTCCTAATACACAGATATCAGGACACCCCGACCTCTCCTCTCCTAATACACAGATATCAGGACACCCTGACCTCTCCTCTCCTAATACACAGATATCAGGACACACTGACCTCTCCTCTCCTAATACACAGATATCAGGACATACTGACCTCTCCTCTCCTCCTAATACACAGATATCAGGACATACTGACCTCTCCTCTCCTAATACACAGATATCAGGACACACTGACCTCTCCTCTCCTAATACACAGATATCAGGACATACTGACCTCTCCTCTCCTCCTAATACACAGATATCAGGACACACTGACCTCTCCTCTCCTAATACACAGATATCAGGACATACTGACCTCTCCTCTCCTCCTAATACACAGATATCAGGACACACTGACCTCTCCTCTCCTAATACACAGATATCAGGACACCCTGACCTCTCCTCTCCTAATACACAGATATCAGGACATACTGACCTCTCCTCTCCTAATACACAGATATCAGGACATACTGACCTCTCCTCTCCTAATACACAGATATCAGGACACACTGACCTCTCCTCTCCTAATACACAGATATCAGGACACCCTGACCTCTCCTCTCCTCTCCTAATACACAGATATCAGGACATACTGACCTCTCCTCTCCTAATACACAGATATCAGGACACCCTGACCTCTCCTCTCCTAATACACAGATATCAGGACATACTGACCTCTCCTCTCCTCCTAATACACAGATATCAGGACACACTGACCTCTCCTCTCCTCTCCTAATACACAGATATCAGGACATACTGACCTCTCCTCTCCTCCTAATACACAGATATCAGGACATACTGACCTCTCCTCTCCTCTCCTAATACACAGATATCAGGACATACTGACCTCTCCTCCTAATACACAGATATCAGGACATACTGACCTCTCCTCTCCTAATACACAGATATCAGGACATACTGACCTCTCCTCTCCTCCTAATACACAGATATCAGGACACCCTGACCTCTCCTCTCCTAATACACAGATATCAGGACACCCTGACCTCTCCTCTCCTCCTAATACACAGATATCAGGACACACTGACCTCTCCTCTCCTAATACACAGATATCAGGACATACTGACCTCTCCTCTCCTAATACACAGATATCAGGACACCCTGACCTCTCCTCTCCTAATACACAGATATCAGGACACCCCGACCTCTCCTCTCCTCTCCTAATACACAGATATCAGGACACACTGACCTCTCCTCTCCTAATACACAGATATCAGGACACCATGACCTCTCCTCTCCTCCTAATACACAGATATCAGGACACCCTGACCTCTCCTCTCCTAATACACAGATATCAGGACACACTGACCTCTCCTCTCCTAATACACAGATATCAGGACATACTGACCTCTCCTCTCCTAATACACAGATATCAGGACATACTGACCTCTCCTCTCCTAATACACAGATATCAGGACATACTGACCTCTCCTCTCCTAATACACAGATATCAGGACACCCTGACCTCTCCTCTCCTCCTAATACACAGATATCAGGACATACTGACCTCTCCTCTCCTAATACACAGATATCAGGACACACTGACCTCTCCTCTCCTAATACACAGATATCAGGACACCCTGACCTCTCCTCTCCTAATACACAGATATCAGGACATACTGACCTCTCCTCTCCTCCTAATACACAGATATCAGGACATACTGACCTCTCCTCTCCTCCTAATACACAGATATCAGGACACCCTGACCTCTCCTCTCCTCCTAATACACAGATATCAGGACACCCTGACCTCTCCTCTCCTCCTAATACACAGATATCAGGACACCCTGACCTCTCCTCTCCTCCTAATACACAGATATCAGGACATACTGACCTCTCCTCTCCTAATACACAGATATCAGGACACCCTGACCTCTCCTCTCCTAATACACAGATATCAGGACACCCTGACCTCTCCTCTCCTAATACACAGATATCAGGACATACTGACCTCTCCTCTCCTAATACACAGATATCAGGACACCCTGACCTCTCCTCTCCTCCTAATACACAGATATCAGGACATACTGACCTCTCCTCTCCTCCTAATACACAGATATCAGGACACCCTGACCTCTCCTCTCCTCCTAATACACAGATATCAGGACATACTGACCTCTCCTCTCCTAATACACAGATATCAGGACATACTGACCTCTCCTCTCCTAATACACAGATATCAGGACATACTGACCTCTCCTCTCCTCCTAATACACAGATATCAGGACACACTGACCTCTCCTCTCCTCCTAATACACAGATATCAGGACATACTGACCTCTCCTCTCCTAATACACAGATATCAGGACACCCTGACCTCTCCTCTCCTCCTAATACACAGATATCAGGACATACTGACCTCTCCTCTCCTAATACACAGATATCAGGACATACTGACCTCTCCTCTCCTCCTAATACACAGATATCAGGACATACTGACCTCTCCTCTCCTCTCCTAATACACAGATATCAGGACATACTGACCTCTCCTCTCCTAATACACAGATATCAGGACACCCTGACCTCTCCTCTCCTAATACACAGATATCAGGACACCCTGACCTCTCCTCTCCTCCTAATACACAGATATCAGGACACCCTGACCTCTCCTCTCCTCTCCTAATACACAGATATCAGGACACCCTGACCTCTCCTCTCCCCCTAATACACAGATATCAGGACACCCTGACCTCTCCTCTCCTCCTAATACACAGATATCAGGACACCCTGACCTCTCCTCTCCTCCTAATACACAGATATCAGGACACCCTGACCTCTCCTCTCCTCCTAATACACAGATATCAGGACACCCTGACCTCTCCTCTCCTCCTAATACACAGATATCAGGACATACTGACCTCTCCTCCTTTGAGTTGCTCTCCCTCTGCAGGGTTGGTGCTCCCGGTTAGTTGGATGTCGGTAATGTAGTGACTACACTTTGTTCTTCTCTCTTCCTATCCGGTTAGAAGTGGCAGATGTGTCCCCTCAGGGCCTGGAGAAGCTCACCAATCATCTCTAAGAGAGGGGCCACCAAAAGATTGTTATCTACAGAAGCATCAGGAAATACGGATTCTTTCCCAGGACCTTCTCTGCTTCCATCTCCCCCTTCAGAGGGGTCTCCTCTGATGTCCAGCATATGTCCAGCTTTTCTACACTGGGTATAATATATATATATAGAAACATTCGGGTGGGTTACTTCAAATGTTCCTCCGGTTCTCAATGTAGAGATCAGTGTCAAGGTGGACTCCCGATATTCCACCAATATCCAATAGAAAAAACGACAGGACACGTCCTCCAATGCAAAATGTGTTTATATCAATTGCTCTTCAAGGCATTTAACAATTGTATGCCTTGAAGAACATTTGATATAAATACATTTTGCATTGGAGAATGTGTCCTGTCGTTTTTTATATATATATATATATATATATATATATATATATATATATATATATATATATATATATATACAGGGCTTTTTTTCTCAGAAAATAGGTGCAGGAACTCAACCACGACCCCCCCCCCCAAAAAAAACCTCAGGGGGAGAGGGATGTTACACACAGAGTTCAGAGTTCCAGTGTGCGCTACATACAGTGTGCAGAGTTCAGGGGTGCACTACACACAGTGCGCAGAGTTCAGGGGTGCACTACACACATAGTGCAGAGTTCAGGGGTGCACTACACACAGTGCGCAGAGTTCAGGGGTGCACTACACACATAGTGCAGAGTTCAAGGGTGCACTACACACATAGTGCAGATTTCAGGGGTGCACTACACACATAGTGCAGAGTTCAGGGGTGCACTACACACATAGTGCAGAGTTCAGGGGTGCACTACACACAGTGTACAGAGTTCAGGGGTGCACTACACACAGTGCGCAGAGTTCAGGGGTGCACTACACACAATGTGCAGAGTTCAGGGGTGCACTACACACAGTGTGCAGAGTTCAGGGGTGCACTACACACAGTGCGCAGAGTTCAGGGGTGCACTACACACATAGTGCAGAGTTCAAGGGTGCACTACACACATAGTGCAGATTTCAGGGGTGCACTACACACATAGTGCAGAGTTCAGGGGTGCACTACACACATAGTGCAGAGTTCAGGGGTGCACTACACACAGTGTACAGAGTTCAGGGGTGCACTACACACAGTGCGCAGAGTTCAGGGGTGCACTACACACAATGTGCAGAGTTCAGGGGTGCACTACACACAGTGTGCAGAGTTCAGGGGTGCACTACACGCAGTGTGCAGAGTTCAGTGGTGCACTACACACAGTGTGCAGAGTTCGGGGGTGCACTACACGCAGTGTGCAGAGTTCAGTGGTGCACTACACGCAGTGTGCAGAGTTCAGGGGTGCACTACACACAGTGTGCAGAGTTCAGGGGTGCACTACACACAGGGGTTGATTTACTAAAGGCAAAAAGACTGTGCACTTTGCAAAGTGCAGTTGCACTCTGCAAGTGCACATGCTCCAAAGCTTAGTAAATGAGCAGAAGCTCTGCTGACGTCCATCATCCAATCATGTTCAAGCAAAAATGCAGTTTTTTTTTATTTTCCTTGCATGTGATTGGGTACTCTTTGCAAAGTGAAGCCTTACCTCATTTACTAAGCTCTGGAGCAACTGCACTTGCAAAGTGCACAGTCTATTTGCCTTGCAGAGGGCAACACAGTATATTTGCCTTTAGTAAATCAACCCCACAGTGTGCAGAGTTCAGGTGTGCACTACACACAGTGTGCAGAGTTCAGGGGTGCACTACACACAGAGTGCAGAGTTCAGGGGTGCACTACACACAGTGTGCAGAGTTCAGGGGTGCACTACAGAGTGCAGAGTTCAGGGGTGCACTACACACAGTGTGCAGAGTTCAGGCGTGCACTACACACAGTGTGCAGAGTTCAGTGGTGCACTACACACAGTGTGCAGAGTTCAGAGGTGCACTACACACAGAGTGTAGAGTTCAGGGGTGCACTACACACAGAGTGCAGAGTTCAGGTGTGCACTACACACAGAGTGCAGAGTTCAGGTGTGCACTACACAGTGTGCAGAGTTCAGTGGTGCACTACACACAGTGTGCAGAGTTCAGGGGTGCACTACACGCAGTGTGCAGAGTTCAGTGGTGCACTACACGCAGTGTGCAGAGTTCAGGGGTGCACTACACACAGTGTGCAGAGTTCAGGGGTGCACTACACACAGGGGTTGATTTACTAAAGGCAAAAAGACTGTGCACTTTGCAAAGTGCAGTTGCACTCTGCAAGTGCACATGCTCCAAAGCTTAGTAAATGAGCAGAAGCTCTGCTGACGTCCATCATCCAATCATGTTCAAGCAAAAATGCAGTTTTTTTTTATTTTCCTTGCATGTGATTGGGTACTCTTTGCAAAGTGAAGCCTTACCTCATTTACTAAGCTCTGGAGCAACTGCACTTGCAAAGTGCACAGTCTATTTGCCTTGCAGAGGGCAACACAGTATATTTGCCTTTAGTAAATCAACCCCACAGTGTGCAGAGTTCAGGTGTGCACTACACACAGTGTGCAGAGTTCAGGGGTGCACTACACACAGAGTGCAGAGTTCAGGGGTGCACTACACACAGTGTGCAGAGTTCAGGGGTGCACTACAGAGTGCAGAGTTCAGGGGTGCACTACACACAGAGTGCAGAGTTCAGGCGTGCACTACACACAGTGTGCAGAGTTCAGTGGTGCACTACACACAGTGTGCAGAGTTCAGAGGTGCACTACACACAGAGTGTAGAGTTCAGGGGTGCACTACACACAGAGTGCAGAGTTCAGGTGTGCACTACACACAGAGTGCAGAGTTCAGGTGTGCACTACACAGTGTGCAGAGTTCAGTGGTGCACTACACACAGAGTGCAGAGTTCAGGGGTGCACTACACACAGAGTGCAGAGTTCAGGGGTGCACTACACACAGAGTGCAGAGTTCAGGAGTGCACTACACACAGTGTGCAGAGTTCAGGGGTGCACTACACACAGTGTGCAGAGTTCAGGGGTGCACTACACACAGTGTGCAGAGTTTAGCCTTCTTCCGCAGCTGCTTACCTCTGCATCCCCCATCCACATCTCACTTTCACCCCTCTTCAGCTCTGACCTCTGCATGCAACCCCCCCTTCCACTGCCCCCATCTTCTCCCTCCCTCCCTCCTTAATAGCTCCACCATTTTCCACTTGTCTTACTTGTGTTGATGTATTAAACTGAAACACCCTGTTGGCTGTAGTACCTCCTCACACACTGTAGGTGGCTCCTCTCTCACTTGTAGGGAGATGATCCATTGGGGGAGTTGGGATCTGCTCTGCGCCTGCATCTTCCTTGTCCACTCAGGAGATCAGATCTGTGGGAGCCATTGAGAGACAAGCTGTCCCTTGTAAACACAGAAGTCGGACTTCAATGTTTTACAAGTAATAGTGGTGAGCAGGGAGCAGGGGGCCTGAGCCAGAGGTGGTGGAACTGAGTTCCACCAAGTTCCAGCTGAAAAAAAGCCCTGTATATATATATATATATATATATATATATATATACAGTGTCTTGCAATTATATATATATATATATATATACAGTGTCTTGCAAAAGTATTTACCCCCCTTGGCCTTTTGCCTATTTTGTTACATTACAGCATTTAGTTCAATGTTTTTTTTAATCTGAATTATATGTGATGGATCTGAATACAATCGTCTAAGTTGATGAAGTAAAATTAGAAAAATATATACATGAAACTATTTTTCAGAAATAAAAAAACGGATAATTGGCATGTGCGTATGTATTCACCCCCTTTGTTATGAAGCCCATAAAAAGCTCTGGTGCAACCAATTACATTCAGAAGTCAATAATTAGTGAAATGATGTCCACCTGTGTGCAATCTAAGTGTCACATGACCTGTCATTACATAGACACACCTTTCTGAAAGGCCCCAGAGGCTGCAACACCTAAGCAAGAGGCATAGGAGTGCGCACAGGGTGTGCCAGGTGTGCCTGGGCACACCCTAATCACCCTGTGCTGCGCAGATTCCCCTTACTGCTTGGCTGCAGAGAAAGGGACTGGGAAATCTCTGTCCTCATTCCCTTTCTCTGTCTCAAAAGTGAGGCTGTTCAGACCCCTGATATTTCACCAAAGTTCCCCAATGGGGCTCCTAATACATTGTAAAAATAATAATAATAATAATAATAATAATAATAAATTATTGTAAAATAGTTATAATAAAAAAAAATAATAATAAACTACTGACACCAATCCCTGCCCTACTGACACCGTCCACTGCTCTACTGCCATATACTGTATATATATAAAGTGTGTGTGTTTAAGCTTTGGGGTGCACACCTAATTAAGAGGCACCACTAACCAAACACTGCCATGAAGACCAAGGAACTCTCCAAACAAGTAAGGGACAATGTTGTTGAGAAGTACAAGTCAGGGTTTGGTTATAAAAAAATATCCAAATCTTTGGTGATCCCTAGGAGCCCCATCAAATCTATCATAACCAAATGGAAAGAACAGGGCACAACAGCAAACCTGCCAAGAGACGGCCGCACACCAAAACTCACGGACCGGGCAAGGAGGGCATTAATCAGAGAGGAGCACAGAGACCTAAGGTGACCCTGGAGGAGCTGCAGAGTTCCACAGCAGAGACTGGAGTATCTGTACATAGGACCACAATAAGCCGTACGCTCCATAGAGTTGGGCTTTATGGCAGAGTGACCAGAAGAAAGACATTACTTTCATCAAAAAACAAAATGGCACGTTCTGAGTTTGTGAAAAGGCATGTGGGAGACTCCCAAAATGTATGGAGGAAGGTGCTCTGGTCTGATGAGACTAAAATTTAACTTTTTGGCCATCAAAGAAAACGCTATGTCTGGAGCAAACCCAACACATCACATCACCCAAAGAACACCATCCCCACTGTGAAACATGGTGGTGGCAGCATCATGCTGTGGGGATGTTTTTCAGCAGTCGGGAAACTGGTCAGAGTTGAGGGAAAGATGGATGGTGATAAATACAGGGATATTCTTGACTAAAACCTGTAGCACTCTGTGTGTGATTTGAGGCTAGGACAGAGGTTCACCATCCAGCAGGACAATGACCCCAAACACACTGCTAAACAACACTTGAGTGGTTTAAGGGGAAACATGTAAATGTGTTGGAATGGCCTAGTCAAAGCCCAGACCTCAATCCAATGGAAAATCTGTGATCAGACTTAAAGATTGCTGTTCACAAGCGCAAACCACCCAACTTGAAGGAGCTGGAAAAGTTTTACAAGGAGGAATGGGCAAAAATCCCAGTGGTAAGATGTGGGAAGACTCATAGAGACTTATCCAAAGCGACTTGGAGCTGTGATAACCGCAAAAGGTGGCTCTACAAAGTATTGACTTTAGGGGGGTGAATAGTTTTGCACATTGACTTTTTCTGTTATTTTGTCCTATTTGTTGTTTGCTTCACAATAAAAAAAAAAAAAAAACATCTTCAAACTTGTGGGCATGTTCTGTAAATTAAATGATGCAAATCCTCAAACAATCCATGTTAGTTCCGGGTTGTGAGGCAACAAAACACGACAAATGCCAAGGGGGGTGAATACTTTTGCAAGGCACTGCATATATATATATATATCCACTCACCGGACACTTTATTAGGTACACCTTGCTAGTCCCGGGTTGGACCCCTTTTTGCCTTCATTCTTCATGGCATAGATTCAACAAGGTGTTGGAAACGTTCCTCAGAGATTTTGGTCCATAGTGACATGATAGCATCACACAGTTGCTGCAGATTTGTCGACCGCACATCCACGATGCCAATCTCCCGTTCCACCACATCCCAAAGGTTCTCTATTGGATGAGATGTGGTGAGTGTGGAGGCCTTTGGAGTACAGGGACCTCATTGTCCAGTGGTGAGATGATTGGAGCTTTGTGACATGGAGCATTATCCTGCTGGAAGGAGCCATCAGAAGATGGGGACACTGTAGTCATAAAGGGATGGACATGGTCAGCAACAATACTCAGGTAGGCTGTGGTGATTAAACCATGATCAATTGGTACTAAGGGGCCCAAAGTGTGCCAAGAAAATACCCCCCCCCCCACCATTACACCCCCCACCACCAGCCTGAACCAGTGATATCCCATCCCCCACACCATTACACCCCCCACCACCAGCCTGAACCGGTGATACAAGGCAGGATGGATCCATGCGCCAAATTCTGACCCCACCATCTGAATGTCGCAGCTGAAATCCAGACTCATCAGACTCAGGCAACGTTTTTTCCAATCTTCTATTGTCTAATTTTGGTGATCCTGTGCAAATTGTAGACTCAGTTTCCTGTTCTTAGCTGACAGGGGTGGCACCCGGTGTGGTCTTCTGCTGCTGTAGCCCATCTGCTTCAAGGTTCCATGTGTTGTGTGTTCAGAGATGGTATTCTGCATACCTTGGTTGTAACAAGTGATTATTTGAGTTACTGTTGCCTTTCTGTTATCTCCAACCAGTCTGCCCCATTCTCCTCTGACTTCAACAAGGCATTTTCTTCCACACAACTGCCGCTCACTGGATATTTTCTCTTTTTCCCACCACTCTCTGTAATCCCCGAGAGATGGTTGTGTGTGAAAATCCCAGAAATACTCAGAGATGCCCCATCTGACACCAACAACCATGCCACGTTCAAAGTCACTTAGATCCCCCTTTCTTCTCCATTCTGATGCTCAGTTTGAACTTCAGCAAGTCGTCTTCACCACCTCTAGATGTCTAAAGGCTTTGAGTGGCTGCCATGTGATTGGCTGATTAGTCATTTGTGTTACCAAGCAATAGAACAGGTGTACCTAATAAAGTGGCCGGTGAGTGTATATATACAGTATATACAGTGTAGATATAGATTTCAGACCCAGTGGGTGTGGTAGAGAATTTGGGGGGATATCATGGCATTTATTTAAAAAAAAAATTGTGTTGGGTCCCCTTTTAAACTCCTTATCTGCTGTAAAGGGCCTGCTATGAATTATGGGGGAACCTCCACACCATTTTTATTATCTGGGTTTGCAAAGGCATTGGTTGCTCACAGAGTTGATTTTTATCTTATGTTGCTAATGAGAAATACACAATATTACCAAAAGTATTGGGACACCTGCCTTTACACGCACATGAACTTTAATGGCACCCCAGTCTTAGTCCGTAGGGTTCAATATTGAGTTGGCTCCGCCCTTTGCAGCTATAACAGCTTCAACTCTTCTGGGAAGGCCGTCCACAAGGTTTAGGAGTGTGTCTATGGGAATGTTTGACCATTCTTCCAGAAGCGCATTTGTGAGGTCAGGCACTGATGTTGGACGAGAAGGCCCGACTCGCAGTCTCTGCTCTAATTCACCCCAAAGGTGTTCTATCAGGTTCAGGTCAGGACTCTGTGCAGACCAGCCAAGTTCCTCCACCCCAAACTCGCTCATCCATGTCTTTATGGACCTTGCTTTGTGCACTGGTACCAAATCATTTGGTGGAGGGGGGATTATGGTGTGGGGGTTGTCTTTCAGGGGTTGGGCTTGGCCCTTTAGTTCCAGTGAAGGGAACTCTTAAGGCGTCAACATACCAAGACATTTTGGACAATTTCATGCTCCCAACTTTGTGGGAACAGTTTGGGGACGGCCCCTTCCTGTTCCAACATGACTGCGCACCAGTGTACAAAGCAAGGTCCACAAAGACATGGATGAGCGAGTTTGGGGTTGGGGTGGAGGAACCTGACCGGCCTGCACAGAGTCCTGACCTCAACCCGATAGAACACCTTTGGGATGAATTAGAGCGGAGACTGCGAGCCAGGCCTTCTCATCCAACATCAGTCACAAATGCGCTTCTGGAAGAATGGTCAAACATTCCCATAGACACACTCCTAAACCTTGTGGACGGCCTTCCCAGAAGAGTTGAAGCTGTTATACCCTGTTTCCCCGAAAATAAGACCTAGCGTGATTGTCGGTGATGGCTGCAATATAAGCCCTACCCTGAAAATAAGACTTTAACTTGGTCTTATTTTCGGGGAAACAGGGTAGCTGTAAAGGGCGGAGCCAACTCAACATGACCCCTACGGAGTAAGACTGGGATGCCATTAAAGTTTATGTAAAGGCAGGCGTCCCAATACTTTTGGTAATATAGTGTATATGTGAATGGATGGTTTTTTTTTTGCCCGGAGTTCAGCTTTAAACCCACAAGTTTTCACTTTTTTGGCATTTAAAGAAACAAATGAAGTATTTTGGAGGCGGGAGGAAAGGTTTAGTGTAATAGAATGTTTTTTTTGGTGGTAAAATATTACATTTTTTTGTAGCGGTAAATACATCAGAACCAAAAAGAGGGAGAACTGATGAGGACAGACAGACGTGACTCCGTAGGATGGACTGCCCCTTGAAATGACTGTTGATGGTGCGGAGAGGAAATCTTTGATGACACATATACTCCGAGTACCGACAATATGAGACAGCTCGGGGCCTCCGCACAGGAATTTGGGGAGGGGGCGGCGGATTCATCACGAGGTGTCATTATTTCCCCTATAAAAATACAGGTTATTCCGGAAATATCGGGCCGGGAATCTACAACACAACAAATGCTGAAAAAAAGACGAATGAAAACAAAAACACGCCCATCTAACAATGACCTCTGACCTTCCCTTCAATCTTGTAGTTGTAGCGGCTCCTCTCCTGGACTGAAATGCCTTCCTCTGATTTCACCGCACACTGCGAGCTTCTCACAATCTGCATTAGAAGCTGCAGCAAGTCAGCTGAGAGCTCCGCTTCCTTTCCTGGCTGGAGGACATCCGGCGTCATCTAGCCCTTTCCTCCTCAGCCTGACTGTCCCTGGTTCCGCCCCTTTTCAGTCACTGGATTTCAATTCTTTCAATCGTGGAGGTTCAGGGTCACATGTGGGGGCTTCCTAGGGTGGTCTGCATGCAAATACAAGCGTTTGTTACCCCCAACACTTCATATTACTGATATGTGCCTGCTTTACCATCTACACTATATTACCAAAAGTATTGGGACGCCTGCCTTTACACGCACGTGAACTTTAATGGCGTCCCAGTCTTAGTCTGTAGGGTTCAATATTGAGTTGCGTTTTTAAATTAACAAACATGTCATACTTACCTCCACTGTGCAGTTCATTTTGCACAGAGTGGCCCCCGAACATCGTCTTCTGGGGTCCCCCCCGGCGGCGCTCGCAGCTCCTCCCCGCATCGGTATACCCCCCCTGGGAGAAGCTCTGTCCTGAGGGGTTTACCTTGCAGGCGCGCTCCCGAGTCCAGCATTTGTGTCCATAGACACAGAATGTCAGACTCAGCCCCGCCCCCCCTGGCGCCCGCATCATTGGATTTGATTGACGGCAGCGGGAGCGTGTCTCCACCGAGGGAACGCAGGGCTCAGGTGAGTAAAACAGGGGGGGTGGGGGTGGGCTTTTATGTCACATGGTATTTGCGCAGCAATTGTTCAAATTGGGGGAAAAAAACTGTTTAATGAATGAAAAAAAAAAACACTAAAGTTAGCCCGATTTTTTCTTTTTTTTTTTTTTTTATAATGTGAAAGATAATGTTACGCTGAGTACCTAACATGTCACGCTTTTATTACGTAGAATAGTGCCAAACATTGGTACCTAAAAATCTCCATTGGCGGCGCTTTAATTTTTTTTTTTTTTTTCTTTTTTTACAGGTTACCTGTTTAGCATTACAGAGGAGGTCTAGTGCTAGAATTATCGCTCTCGCTCTAACATTCGTGGCGATACCTCACATGTGTGGTTTGAAACTCTGTTTACATATGCGGGCGCGACCGACGTATGCGTTCACTTCTGCGAGCACGGAGGGGCGCTTTAAAGTTTTATTTTATTTTTTATTGTTTTTTTGTTTTTTTTTACACTTTCCCTTTTAGTTTTTAGTTTTTTGTATCACTTTTATTCCTATGACAAGGAATGTAAACATCCCTTGTAATAGTAAGTAGACATGTGCACAGCCAAAAATTCGTAAATTCGTAAATGCGTTCATTCGTATATTTTTACATTTGTACATTCGTAAATTCGTAAATTCGTAAATGCGTTCATTCGTAAATTCGAACATTCGTTAACTCATACATTCGTACATTTTTACATTTTGTACATTCGTTAATTCGTAAAATTGTACATTTGTAAATTCGAACATTCGTACATTCGTTCATTTTTACATTTTGTACATTCGTAAATTCGTAAAATCGTACATTTGTAAATTAGAAAATTTGGAAATTTGTAAATTCGAAGTTTGAAAATCCAAATACCCGAAAATTCAAAAATCTGAAATAGTAACTAACTATTAAATTATAGGTATTGTAATTTCCTTTCAAATGTGACTGTAAGTGAACGTAACAAATAAGAATTTATCCGAAGTTACGAATTATCCAAAACGAATGCCGCGTCTAAACGAATGGAACGGAACAAATTAATAATAAATAATAATAATAAAACGTTGTTATTATTATTATTGTTATTTATTATTATTAATTCATTACGTTCCATTCCGTTTTTTCGGATCATTCATAACTTCAGATAAATTCATATTTGTTACGTTCACTAACAGCCAAATTTTAAAGGAAACAACAATACCTATAATTTAAAAGTTACTAGTAATTACTAATAGTTAAGTTATTATTAGTTAACTATTATTTCAGATTTCCGAATTTTTGAATTTACAAATTTACGAATTCACTAATTTACTAATGTGCGAATGCCCGAATTTACGAATGTCCAATTTTATCGAATTTACGAATATTCGGAAAAAAATTCGTTAAATGGGTTTTCGTTAATTCGGATACTCCCGAATTAACGAATTTTGTCGAAATTTGTTAAAAAACGAATTCGGAACGAAACAAATTGCACATGCCTAAGAGCCCTTTCACACTGGGGCGGTTTGCAGGCGCTATTGCGCTAATAATAGCGCCTGCAAACAGACCCGAAAGTGCCGCTGCTGTGTATCCAGTGTGAAAGCCCCCGAGGGCTTGCACACTGGAGCGATGCGCTGGCAGGACGGGAAAAAAAGTCCTGCCAGCAGCATCTTCGGAGCGGTGAAGGAGCGGTGTGTATACCGCTCCTTCACCGCTCCTGCCCATTGAAATCAATGGGACGGCGCGGCTATACCGCCGGCAAAGCGCCTCTGCAGAGGCGCTTTGCGGTGGTATTTAACCCTTTCTCGGCCGCTAGCGGGGGGTAAAATCGCCCCGCTAGCGGCCGCATACCGACGGTAAAACGCCGCTAATAATAGCGGCGTTTTACCGCCGACGCCGCCCCTCGCCCCAGTGTGAAAGGGCTCTTATAATAGGGCATGACAGCTCTCTGTAAAGTTGGCATCTGGGGTCTATTAGTCCCCACATCTCTCCTCCAGCCTGGAAAGCCTGAGATCCAAAAAAAAAAAAAAAAAAAAGCGATCTCAGCCTTTCCAGGTAAAAAAGTGACCGTGTTTACATCTGCCTAGACCGGTCGTGACGTCATAACGTTCCGCCCGGCCTCCGAAGGTCATACAGATTCTCTATGGTGAACGCCCGCCGCCGGCCGATTCATTCTCCGGGCTCGCTGATCGCACGGGCGAGCGGGTAAAAGCACCGAAAGGGCGGCAGGATGGGGGTGACGTCCCCTCCCGCCGCCTGTAAAAACAATCAAGAGGCTGAACAGACGCTATGATTGTTTTTTTACGGTGCAGGGAATCGCCTGCAGAAAAGAAAGATATCTGAATCAACTACTTCATGGCATTGCATGACGACGCATGCCCACACCGCATGCCGCACGCCGAACCCAAAAACACAAGACTCTTCCGGCGCGACACAAGAATTGTAAAATGTTTATGACTCACTTCATGTATTGTAAGTCCTATTTATTTCCCTTTTCTATTTATATTTGACCTTTGAATGGGAAGCGTCAGACTCTATGGTGTCACAGAGCGCGGCGTCACTTCATCCTTCGCCTTCCCACAATGCAGCGCTGCAGATTAGCCGATTATGAAGCCAATTAAGAGCTGAGGAATGACAAACAAAGTCATAAAGTCTCCTTTCTGTCAGAGTGGAATTATGACGTCTCAGGCGTGTCATATAATGTCCCGTCCCTGGAATGTGGGAAATGGTCGCAGCGCGGTGACTGTGGACACCTCCACGAGAGCCGTCACCTGGGAAAAACGCAGGAGGCAGCAGAGATAAGAACCAGTTTAACCACTTAAGGACCGGAAGGATTTGCCCCCTTCATGACCAGGCCATTTTTTTTTTTTTTGCGATACGGCACTACATCGCTTTAACTGACAATTGCGCGGTCGTGCGACAATGTACCCAAACAAATATGACGTTCTTTTTTTCCCTACGAATAGAGATTTCTTTTGGTGGTATTTGATCACCTCTGCGGTTTTTATTTTTTGCGCTATAAACAAAAAAAGACCGAAATTTGTAAAAAAAAAAAAAAAAATGTTTTTACTTTTTGCTATAAAAAATATCCCAAATCATCAGTTTAGGCCAAAATATATTCCTCTACATATATATGCAACAAGCATATATTGATTGGTTTGCGCAAAAGTTATAGCGTCTACAAAATAGGGAATAGATTTATGGCATTTTTGTTATTATAAATTTTTTTTAATAATAGCCAATTTTTAGCGGGACTGCGACATTGCGGCAGACAGATCGGACGCTTTTGACACTTTTTTGGGACCAGTGACATTTTTACAAAGATCAGTGCTATAAAAATGCACCGATTTCTGTGTAAATGTCACTGGAAGGGAAGGGGTTAACACTGGGGGGCGATCAAGGGGTTAAATGTGTTCCCTGGGAGGTGTCTCTAACTGTGGGGGGGGAGGGGACTGACTGGAGGAGGAGACAGATCGCTGTTCCTGATCACTAGGAACAGACGATTACTCTGTACTCCCCTGACAGAACGGGGATCTGTTTGTTTCCATTGACAGATCCCTGTTCTGCCTCTCTGTGGAGCGATCGCGCGTGGCCGACGGACATCGCGGCCGCCGGCCACGAGCATCAGGCGCCGCGCAGCGGGGGCGCGCGCCTGCTAGAACTGTTTAAAGGGCCGACGTACAGCTACGGCGATTTGCGGGGACGAGCTGACCTGCCGCAGTATAATGGCGGCGGCTGGTCGGCAAGTGGTTAAAGCTGAACTTTTATTTAAATATCGATTTGCCCTATTACAGGGCCAAAAAAAACCCAAAAAACACCCAAAAACACCTTTATTTTAGTCTTACTGATTCCAATGCAATTTACTGAACAGTGGCGGACGCTCATAAGGGGCGCCGCCCTCCTAATCCATGCGCCCAGCCCCTAATCTCCATGGATTTCAATGGGTTTTTTCTTTTTTTGAAGCACATGATTAGAGCTTGAGGCTCTAATTGGCTTCAAAAAGGGTGGGCTAGAGGGCACAGAGCTGCCCCCCGAGCCCACCCACTTGTGTGACATTAGCGAGTTAATGTCCGCTAATGTCTTCCTGCTTCTACTCCCGGTCAATCAGGAAGCGGATCTTCAGACCCAGATCCTCAGGTCTATGAGACTCGGCTGATCACAGATCGGAGTAAGGGGTCCATCCCGACCCCTTACCACGTGATCAGCTGTCGGCCAATGACAGCTGATCATGTGATGTAAACAGAGCCGGTAATCAGCTATTTTTTTCTCTCCTCCCGCTGATAGCCTGAGGAGAGAAAAAAAAAGCCGATCACCGGTGGCTGTGAGAGGGACATCAGTCCCGATCATGGAGAGCCTCTGCAGAGGCTTCTATGCCACCTACCAGTGCCCACCAGCGCTACCTACAAGTGCCCACTAGCACCACCTACCAGTGCCCACCAGCGCTACCTACAAGTGCCCACTAGCACCACCTACCAGTGCCCACCAGCGCTACCTACAAGTGCCCACTAGCACCACCTACCAGTGCCCACAGTATCACCTATAAGTGCCCACAGTGTCACCTATCAGTGCCCACAGTGCCACCTATAAAATGTCACCAATCAGTGCCTCATTACCAGTGCTGCCTATCAATACCACCTACCAATGCCCATCAGTGCCACCCATCAGTGCCACCCAACAGGGCCCATCAGTGCCCATCAGTGCCGTCTTATCAGTGCCTATCTGTGTTGCCTTATCTGTGCCTATCAGTGTCGGCTTATCTGTGCCTATCAGTGCAGCCCATCAGTGCCCATCAGTGCAGCCTCCTCAGCGAATATCAATGAAGGAGAAAAAATTACCCGTTTGCAAAATTTTATAACAAACTATGAAACATCTTGTTTTTTTTTCAAAAATGTCTCTTTTTTTGTTTGTTTAGCAAAAAATAAAAACCCAAGTGGTGATTAAATACCACCAAAAGAAAGCACCATTTGTGTGAAAAAAAAATGATAAAAACTTCATCTGGGTACAGTGTGTTGCATGACCGCGCCATTGTCATTCAAAGTGTGACGGCGCTGAAAGCTAAAAATTGGTCTGGGCAGGAGGGGGGTTTAAGTGCCCAGTAAGCAAGAGGTTAATAATAATAATAATAATAAAAATAATAATAAAGTGGCCACATTTCCCTGTGAAGGGAGGAAGTTGGTTGCCTCCTTTGGACCAAAACTGGTGGAGTTTGTCATACAATCACTTTATGGCTGTGAGGCTTTTTCAGCCTACTTAATTTAGCAAGAAAATCGCAGTAATAGCTCATCGGAAGGGGGATTTTCCATAGCTGAGTGATGGGTGAACGCGTTTGTACAAGAAGTGTCACCAAACACCTCACACCCCATAATGACTGAACTGGTTTACCTGCGATTAGGCTGTCACATCACACCCTCGCAGTGCCGGGATTTCTCTGACACACTGCAGTCAGGAATGAATTCAGTAGGTCATTGAACTCTGCCACTCTCATCCATGGAGCCAGCACGGAGTGCCGGGGCCACCTCGCCAGCCTCCTGTCTGATCTGCGTCCTGGCCTTCTTCATCGCTGGAGGTGAGTGCCCCCCCTTCTTCTTCATCCCTTTGTAGAGCCCAGAAATTCCCACCTCTTAGGTCTAATATACACCGGTCCATGATGGAGACAGGAGAAGTCTCCCCCAGAAAAGTGTAGATTTAGGGCCAACAAATTGCAGCTCAAATTTTGGTAAAATTATCAGCTTTGGTAGTATGGTGCGCTTTTAGAAGCATGGCTGTGTGAAGTGTAGGGACCTCTATACTATTTGGTGGTCTATCACTCAGTTGTTCATTATATGATGGATATAGGATGGTTATGTTACGTTGGATTAACTTTGTTGGCATGAGAGTTAGTCTACAGAGGAATGGATATACAGTAGATGATCATGCTTGGGTATGCACATTGTCATTAGGTGGCATCTTTTATGATGTAATCAATGTTTTAATGCTTCGCGTATAATAACATTTGAGAAGATTATTTTATATATACAACGTTGTGCTGTTATGGAGTTTTTGGTAATTAATCTTAGATAGGATGAAAAAAATCTTGGTTGACTGATACTGAATGCAGGATTTTTTGTTCTGTAGTGTTAATGAATTGCTCATACATTACTGGGTGGTTGGCAAATGATTCCTCAAAGGGGTCCCTTTAGTCCAGCAGACATCAAGTAGTCATAAACCATGAGAAAACCTCAGAAAGCTATCCTGCAAACGATTCAGAGTGGCGGGTGTGATTCACTCTGCTGGTGTATAATTAAATGAATCTCTTTATCTAGTTTACCCGAGGAGCCCCCTCTCTGTTCCACCACGAGAGCTTACCCTCTTTATTGCTTCCTGTAAAATGGTGTCCAAAGTCTCCTACATTGGTTGTGGGAAAATATGCTACAGGTTGTCTTAATTCTGCTTATCACTAATGCCAAGCAATTTATGTGCCCAGGAACTCCCCAAAGTCCCAGGTTCCATTCCAGAAGGTACAAACCACCTCAACATTCAATAGGGTACCTCTTCTACTGACACAACACCTTCCCCCGAGGGAGAGAGAGCTCCTCTATAACAGGGACAGACAGCCTGTCCTCTAGGGACAGAACACCTTCCCACTAGGGAAAAAGTATCGCTCTCTAGAGACAGAGCAGCTTCCTACTAGGGACAGAGACTCCCCACTAGGAAAAGGGTATCTTCCCACCACTAACAGATCACCTACACAACTAGAGATTGAGTGCCCCCCCCCCCCCCCCCACTGGGGACAGAGGATCTCCGCTCTAGAAACAAAGAGCCTCCCCACAAGGGGCAGAGAGACCCCCACTAGGGAAAAAGAGCTTCCTCACTAGGGGCACAGCATTTCCCCTCTAGAGACAAAGAGCCTCCCCACTAGGGACAGAGAGCCTCCCTACTAGAGACTGAGAGCCCCCCCCCCCACTAGGGACAGAGAGCCCCCCACTAGGGAAAAAGAGCTTCCTCACTAGGGGCACAGCATCTCCCCTCTAGAGACAAAGAGCCTCCCCACTAGGGACAGAGAGCCTCCCCTCTAGAGACTGAGAGACTGAGAGCCCCCCACCCCCCACTAGCGACAGAGAGCCTCCCCACTATAGACTGAGAGCCCCCCCAACTAGGGACAGAGAGCCCCCCACTAGGGAAAAAGAGCTTCCTCACTAGGGGCACAGCATCTCCCCTCTAGAGATAAAGAGCCTCCCCACTAGGGACAGAGAGCCTCCCCTCTAGAGACTGAGAGCCCCCCACCCCCCACTAGGGACAGAGAGCCTCCCCACTATAGACTGAGACCCCCCCCCCACTAGGGACAGAGAGCCCCCCACTAGGGAGAGAAAGACTCCCCACTAGAGACCAAAAGCCCCCCCCCCCCACATACACACACTAGGGACAGAGAACCTTCCCACTAGAGACAGAGATCCTCCCTACTAGGGACTGAGAGAGCCCACCCACTAGGGACAGAGAGCCCCCCCCACTAGGGAAAAAAGAGCTTCCTGGGGGCAGAGCATCTCCCCTTTAGAAACAAAGAGCCTCCCCACTAGGGAGAGAAAGACTCCCCACTAGAGACCAAAAGCCCCCCCCCCCCATACAAACACCAGGGACAGAGAGCCTCCCCACTAGAGACAGAGATCCTCCCTACTAGGGACTGAGAGACCCCCCCCACTAGGGACAGAGAGCCCCCCACTAGGGAAAAGGAACTTCCTCACTGGGGGCAGAGCATCTTCTCCCCTCGAGACAGAGATCCTCCCTACTAGGGACTAAGAGACCCCTTCCAATAGGGACAGAGAGCCTCCCCACTAGGGACAGAGAGCCTCCCCACTAGAGACTGAGAGCCTCCCCACTAGAGACTGAGAGCCTCCCCACTAGAGACTGAGAGCCTCCCCACTAGAGACTGAGAGCCTCCCCACTAGGGACAGAGAGCCTCCCCACTAGAGACTGAGAGCCTCCCCACTAGAGACTGAGAGCCTCCCCACTAGAGACTGAGAGCCTCCCCACTAGAGACTGAGAGCCCCCCACTAGGGACAGAGAACTTCCCCACTAGGGACAGAGAACTTCCCCACTAGGGACAGAGAACTTCCCCACTAGGGACAGAGAGCCCCCCACTAGGGACAGAGAACTTCCCCACTAGGGACAGAGAGCTCCCCACTAGGGAAAGAGAACTTCCCCACTAGAGACTGAGAACCTCCCCACTAGGGACAGAGAGCCTCCCCAGTGAGTACCTTCCCATTAGAGACACCGACCTTCACTGACATTCAGCAATTATTTTATTGCAATGGAAAAAGGCTCACACAATCATTTTTTTAAATGTTTTTTTACATTCTGCAGCTCTGACAGCCTCATGTTTCACAAACCTGGTTGGGTTAAGTGGTGAGAAAACAAGGCTCACAAATGGTGGTCTCACTTACCAGGGAAGGCATGGCAGGGAAGACACTTTTCGTAGGCAGCTTGTGGCCTTTATAAGTGCTATATAATATTTATTTGCCCGTTCATTTTAGACTGTAAGCTCCCACAAGCATTGCCCCCCCTATTCCTCTTACATTGAATTGTATTGTACTTATATTGTCTCCCTTTATTTTTGTAAATGGCTGGGCAAACTGTTTGGTGCTACATAATTCCTGTATAATAAAACAATATTAAAAATATTTCTTCTATTTCTACTTATGTAAGTTGAGTTTTTATGGATGATAATGATCTGAGTTTTCCATTCTTCAGGTAATGCATTGAAATGCTTTGAATGTAAAGATTTTTCTGGAAATCCCTGCGTGGGGCAATCTGTGCTCTGTCAGAATGGATCCAATGTGTGTATCTCCAGCCTGGTCCAGTACCAGATAGGTGAGTCCGGACCATCTTCTAATAAACTTCTGATGGAAGTCACAAGAAGGACTTAAAGCTCAACTCCAGGCTAAACTTAAATAAAACGTTCCCCTAGAGATTTTAGAGAAAAAGATGCAATTTTGACTGCAATACCCACATTCAATCTAAAGCTGTCCCCAACACTACCTCTTCTTTGCCACAAGATGTCCTTAGTCTTCCAGGATGAATGACAATCAGCATCACTCATCTCAAAAGACTGAAGAAAACCAGGGTGTCATAGCCAGGGCTGGTGCAACCATAAGCGCAGCTTGGGCAGCTGTCTTAGGGCGCCAGCACGGGGGGGGGGAGGGGAGTACAATCTGAATCCCCAGCCACTGGGGATTCTGATTTTTAACATGCTCCAGACGTGCTTTTAACAAGCCGACTCAATGGGGAAGTAATACGAGTAGCTGTGAAGCCAATGATTACTTCCACAAGCACCTCAACGTGCCGCACCCCCCATGTGACCCGGGCTCCACTGTCCCACCTGCAGGCCCTGTACAGTCATTGTGGGTGTCGCTAAGAAGGGCGGCAGAAGCTCAATGGCTCATAGGCAGCAAATGGCATGTATGACCAATAGACCCTGGATGTCTCATAAAGAGATCCTGTCCCATATATACAATTATATAGGGGCTATTGTTCCCCTAGGTCAGGGGTCTCCAAACTTTGTAAATAAAGGGCCAGTTCTTTGTCGTTTAGGGGCCTGACTATGGCCAGTGGGAGTAGATAATGTCGCAGTGTCAGTTGGAGTCAATAAAAAGTAAAATAGTGCCCCATTATTGGTGTCACTAGGGGGAATTATGCCCCATTGTTGGTGTCAGTGGAAGGAATAGTGCCCCATCATTGGTATCACTGGGATGAATTATGCCCCATTGTTGGTATCAATGGAAGCAGCGGAGGCCAGTCCATACGGGGCACCGGACGCATGGATTTCTATGGGTTTTTTTTCTGAAGCACATTAGAGCCTGAGGCTCTAATTGGCTTCAAAATGTTTGGGCTTGGGCACAGAGCGCTGTGCCCCGAGCCCACCCACTTGTGACCTTAGGGAATGTTTATTCGCTATTGTCTTGTGCTTCTCCTCCCAGTCTTGGGACCCACTTCCTGTCCTGATTGGGCGGGAGAGAAGCGACCAAATTGGCCGGGAGGAGAAGCCGGTGAAGCCACCGAAGCCACCTGCGACCTGGATGGGGCGAGCAGGCGTGGGAGTGGGCGGTTTGTTTGCTGCCCCCCCATAAAATTAGAGCACCAGCCACCACTAAGATGGGGGAATAGTGCCCCATTATTGGTGTCACTGGGAGGAATTAAGCCCCATCGTTTGTATCAGGGGAAGGAATAGTGCTTCATCATTGGTGTCACTGGGATGAATTATGCCCCATTATTGGAGTCAGTGGAAGCAGCGGTGGCCAGACTACAAGGGGCGCAGGGGCGCTGCCCCCCTAATCTCCGTGCGATAGCGCCTAACCTCCATGCAGGGGGGGGGGGCGGACGCAGCGGCGGCCAGTCCATGAGGGACACCGGACGCATGGATTTCTATGGGTTTTTTTTTGTGAAGCACATTAGAGCCTGGGGCTCTAATTGTCTTCAAAAAGGTTTGGCTCGGGGCGCAGATCTCTGCGCCCTGAGCCCACCCACTTGTCACATTAGGGAATGTTGATTCGCTATTGTCTTGGGACCCGCTTCCTGTCCTGATTGGCCTGGGAGAAAAGCAACTGAATTGGCTGGAAGGAGAAGCTGGCGAACCCTGCTGTACCCAATTTTGCAAACCCAGAGACCACAGATTCGTGCCCATCGCGTTCAGATGAACCCCGTCACTGCGGAGATACCCACAAGTATCCACCTTCAGCTTCCCAACCTCCTTGTTAACCTTTACTCTGGCCCTGTTCAACTTATCCACAGACCTGGCAAAACGCCAAGTAGTGTGACCTACAATGTCAGACCAAACCACCACAGTGTGAGGAAAGGCCATCTGCAGGCGGAGTACGTCAAACTTGACGTCTCGAATGAGGTGTCTGCTGGACCGAACTCCTAGATCATTGCCTCCAGCATGCAATACCGGGACATCAAGGGGCCTGTCCCACCTAGAAACTCTGTTCACCCCGGGACCACCCTGCTCCATAACAATCCCGGGACCCCTATCCACCTGATGCTGGCCTCGGACCTGGGGAATCCCAGCTGACGGCCATTAGGCCTGATATCAGCCCCCTTGACCCCCCAATGAACAAAGGAATGTCCCAGAATCCACACGAGGCAAGCATGATCTGAAAAGAAATACAGAAAAACTTAACACATAACATAGAACATACCAAACACACAACAGCACACGTCATAGGAATAATATAAAAGACGTCCCAGAGAACCCGGGGATGTTAAATCAAGTGAGGACGCACATAAAGTTTAAACCGGTCTGACTCCCACCTGCCAATACGTTTCACCACTGCATTATCCAATCCCCACCGGGCAGCCTCGGTGGCAGCCCCTATGCGGAAAGAATGAGAAGAGTAGCTGTGTGGCTCCAAGCGGGCAGCCGTGAGACAGCGCCGAAGAACCGTCACAAACTGAAATTTAGACAAGGCCGAGCCATCCGAATGATTAAGAAAGGAACGAGGAACCCCACATCGAAGCCGTAAATACTCCTCCACCGCTGCAACCGGGCAGATGGGCAAACCAGGAATACGTAGCAACCAGACGTGAGCTCCCCTTCCCGCTTGATCCATCTTGGATCGGCGGATGAACAGTACTACAGAAAAGCCATCGCAGCGAACGTCTGCCGCTGACAAGCCACCCTGTGCGGCCCTGGATTGACTGACCAACTTACCCACCCTGAGAGCTCCATAAAAAGCCAAAGCAAAGGCTGCCCCGAATAACAAAACTTCAAAACCAGACGAACACACCATGGGTATGTGCATGAACAAGGACCGTAGGATGTCAAAAGTAATAGCCGCCAAGCCCACCTTCGATAACCTCTCAGGGCCTGTTTAACCAAAAAAATCCTTGGTAAAGTCCGGGACGCCCAGCAATTTAAAAAGGAACACCAAACCGGACAACTTCCGGTTCATAGCAGAAATGGACACGCCGGCAGAGAAACACAGACAAATGAAATAAATCACCAGATGTCTGACCTCCGAAATGGCCATTGCAACCCTCGCCTGGAGCTTTGAATCAAACCAGAGGCGATTCCAACGCAGTCCGCCACAGCCAAAGAGGACAAGGGGTTCCCCGTTGCTCCTCGCCCGGTGCCAACTCCCGGAACCTGTCCAAATGAAAGCGAAAGTGCGTCAGCCACCGTATTCTCCACACCTGGAATATGCACAGCGTACAGAAACACATTCTGCTGGAGACA
The DNA here is from genome assembly GCA_037952925.1 of Lithobates clamitans. Lineage (NCBI taxonomy): Eukaryota > Metazoa > Chordata > Amphibia > Anura > Ranidae > Lithobates > Lithobates clamitans. Next base: position 275,399 of record JBBGZY010001332.1, on the reverse strand, counting down.
ACACAAAACCAGATATTGCAAAAGACGGATTACAGGGGAGAAGCACTAGATTCTTTAGGAAGCTCGCCTCCCGCCATTTGGTGGGCCAGCGTTCCGCGCTCCACCGACCCCCTAAGAACGCACCGAAGCCCATAGAGCCAGCCGCATCTGTGAAAAGCTCAAGATCATAGTTGCTGACTGGTCCTTCCATCCAGATCGACCGACCATTGAAAGTGCCCAAAAATTCGTGCCACACCAGCAGGTCGGCCCTGTGCTCCCTATTCAGTTGAACAAAATGCCTGGGCGAACTGACCCCAGCAGTGGTGGCCGAGAGCCGCCAACAAAAAACCCTGCCCATCGGCATAATACGGCATGCAAAATTAGGCTTGCCTAGGAGAGACTGTAGCTCCCAGAGCTGGATCTTGTGTTTGCCAAAGGCCAAACGAACCTCCTCCTTAAGAGCAAGCAAGTCGTCGTCAGGGAGACGACTCTCCATCGCTTGGGAATCAATCACTATCCCCAGGAACTTGATTGTCGACGTAGGGCCCTTGGTTTTCTCCACCTCGAGAGATATGCCAAAGCGCTCAACGAGGTGCTGAACCGTAGCCAGCAAAATACCACATAAATTTGAAGCGGGAGGGCCAGCACACAGAAAGTCATCTAAGTAATGGATTACCGAATTGACCCCTGCCACCTCCCAAACCGCCCATTCGAGAAACAAGCTAAATGCCTCAAACAAGGCACAAGAGATGGAGCAGCCCATAGGCAGGCAGCGAGCCACGTAAAAGGCGCCCAACCATCTGCAGCCCAAAAGATGAAAACTGCTCGGGTGTACTGGCAGCAACCAAAAAGCAGCCTCGATGTCGGTCTTAGCCATAAGGGCACCCTGACCGTAGTGCCAAACCCAAAAAACGGCAGCGTCAAACGAGGTTTAAGATACCGCACACGCCTCAGGGTCAATGGCATCATTAACTGACCCACCTTTTGGAAAGGAAAGATGGTGGATCAGGCAAAATTTATTGGGCTCCTTCTTTGGAACTACTCCCAAAGGCGAAACCACCAAATTATCCAAGAGGGGATGAGTAGAAGGGACGCACATGTGGCCCAGTAACACCTCCTTAGGAAGTTTTTTCAGAAACCACTTCAGAGTGTAACAAAGCTGACTACAAATTGTTAGCCGCGGGAGGGATTTGAAAAAGGGAACAAGGGATCAAGAAGCCCTCCGCGAAACCCGCCTGCAACAACCAAGCTGCAGACCTCACTGGTGTCCTGCCTTTTTCCCGTAGTATCACTGGGACGTGACCTGCCAGCCTTGAAACAGCGAGACAGGGGGTGAGCCCCCCCCGCAGTGAGAGTATTCATGTTTGTATCGGCAGCCGGTGCCGAATCTACATGAACCCTCGTTGTACTGGCAGCACTGGCCCCGCCGTTTTGCGGCCGGTTGTCCGGGGGCGGTCGGACCCCCGGCCCCCGCTGGAAAAAATGAAGTGGAGGCCCGTGGCGAGGCCATAAGTTTCATCCATAAACTGATGTCCTTATGATCCCAGCGTAACGATGGCTGCACAGCCTTTCATTGATGAAACTGTTCGTCATACCAAAGCCAAGCTACTCCCCCGTACACCATCTGGGCCACGCTAATGGCATCCAGATAACAAAAAAGAGGGGAACAATTCTCGGGGAATTTTTCCCTGATTAGGCTCGCAAAGATGGTGAAGGCCTGGAGCCAATTGCTACATGTCCGCCGAGACAGACGGTAACAATGCTTTTCCTCGTCCTCCTTCTTGGACTCTTCCGGGTTTAATCCGGTCCAAGTTAAACTTCTCAAAAAGACAACGTGAAAATCTATACATAGTCCCCCGCCAAATTTTTTCCTGCACCTCAGATTTGAGGTGCGCACCCAAAGGACCTTCAAAACAGACATACACCTTGCATTTGGCCAAATCGGCCAAGCGAACTGAGTCCGTATTCTTACTAGAGTCCTTCTGCGGGCCCGCCGAGGTAGCGGCACCCGCCCCCGCAGGCGCCGTGTCCCCGACGTCACTCCAGCCACCTGCCCCTGACCAGGCGTAGTTACAGAAACTTCCAGAACCTGGGTATCCACCCGACCTGCCCCGAGTCTGGAACCCAAGCAGCCACCGGTGCAGCACCCGCAGACAAACCTGCATCAAAACGTTGTACCAAGGAACGCAGTTCCGACCAAAAGGTTGTGTACAGCCGTGGAATCACCCGTCCCGGTGGGCCCAGGGCCCGCTGGCCATGGGGGAAGGGGAGTGGGAGAGGCCCTGCCAACCGGAGAGGTAGGGACACCCAAACCCACCCTGGGACCCCGTCCCCCCTTAAAACAGACACTGGGGACACTGAAAGCTCTAAAGAGGAAACAGTAGTAGATGTGGACTAACCAGGCCGACCAAGACCAGATCCCACAGCCGCCGTTCCGGACTCCATCGTTGCCGACCTCAGCGGAGCGACATCATCTTCCATGCTGGACAGCTCCCCCTCAGAACGTGAGGAATCCTGATGCTCGTCTGGGCTCCGGGTTGGCGGGGGTGCGCCGCCAGCAGAAGGCCCCCGCAGTTCGCTGTCCCTCCTGCGCCTCTGCCCCACTGGACTGGCATGCCTGGCCAATGCTGCGTGGCTCCTCTTCACCCCACCCACTGGCGGGAGGAGCCCTGCTGCTCCGACCTGTTTTTGAGCTCCGTGGACCCTGCCCGGAACTGGGGTTGATGGAGTCTCCGGCCGCTCTCCTCGATTGGTTGTGACCTGCTTGGCGACTCCTCCCATGCTGAGCCGCCGCTCCCAACACAGCCCTCACCTGGAAGGTGGCTGCATGTGGACTCCTTCTCAGCCTGGCAGGGACCGGGGAAGGCGCAGGGCTATGCCCCCCTCCCGCGGAGCTCAGTCCACGACGGACGCCTAAAGAGGCTGAGCCGGCTGGGCTGGAGGGTCCAAATCTGGGCTCCCTGGTGGCACTGGGCTTGTGGGGAACTAGAAGGGCTAAAACGCTCCAGGGGGCCTGCCCTGTGTCTCACCCGAAGTTGGTGCCGAAGATCCCAGCAGGGCTGCAATCTGGCTCTGCAGCCAATCTGTCCCCGTAGAGTTCGCCATGGAGCGGAGCTACGCCTCTAGATGCCGGGAATCAGCCATGGGAGAGCCGTGAAGGAATGTTTCTCCTCCTCGTGTCTTGCCCCCGATGTACAGTCCCCCTTGCTTACTCACAATCTGACCCTTGCAGACCCTCCCCCTCGCAATCCTGACCAATGCCCTGCAGCCCAAGTTAACAGAGACAAAACTGTTAACCCTCCCTAGCACGGCTACCCTGATTCCCTAATCATGTTAGCCCTGCGCTCATTTTTTTTTGCTTTGGGCTATACTTACCTGGTTGGGGCCCAGTTGACGAGAGGGCTGCCCTTACACCTCCTGTCTGGTTTCTCCTGGGGATGATGACAGGGTATAGCAGGGCACAGAATGACAGGGGTGTCTGTAGGGGGTACAGTGCCTTGGAAAAGTATTCATACCCCCCCTTGAAATTTTCCACATTTTGACATGTTACAGCCAAAAGTGTAAATGTATTTTATTGGGATTTTATATAATAGACCAACACAAAGTGACACATAATTGTGAAGTGAAAGTAAAATGATAAATGGTTTTCAACATTTTTTAGAAATAAATATGTGAAAAGTGTGGCCTACATTTGTAATCAGTCCCCTTTACTCTGATACCCCTAACTTAAATCTAGTGGAACCGATTGCTTTCAGAAGTCACATAATTCGAGTCCACCTTTGTGTAATTTAATTTCAGTATAAATACAGCTGTTCTGTGAAGTCCTTGGATGTTTGTTAGAGAATCTTAGTGAACAAACAGCATCATGAAGGACAATGAATACACCAGACAGGTCAGGGATAAAGTTGTGGAGAAGTATAAAGCAGGGTTAGGTTATGAAAAAATCTCCCAAGCTTTGAACATCTCACAGAGCTCTGTTCAATCCATCATCCGAAAATGGAAAGAGTATGGCACAACTGCAAACCTACCAAGACATGGCCGTCCACCTAAACTGACCGGCCAGGCAAGGAGAGCATTCATCAGAGAAGAGCCAAGAGGTCCATGGTAACTCTGGAGGAGCTGCAGAGATCCACAGCTCAGGTGGGAGAATCTGTCCACAGGACAACTATTAGTCGTATTCTACACAAATCTGGGCTTTATGGAAGAGTGACAAGAAGAAAGACATTGGTGAAAGAAAGTCATAAGAAGTCCCATTTGCAGTTTAAGAGAAGCCATGTGGGGGACACAGCAAACATGTGGAAGAAGGTGATCTGGTCAGATGAGATCAAAATTGAACTTTTTGGCCTAAAAGCCAAGCGCTATGTGTGGCGGAAAACTAACACTGCACATCACCCTGAACACACCATCCCCACTGTGAAACATGGTGGTGGCAGCATCATGTGGTGGGGATGATTTTCTTCAGCAGGGACAGGGAAGCTGGTCAGAGTTGATGGGAAGATGGATGGAGCCAAATACAGGACAATCTTATGCCGTGTACACACAAGCGGAATGTCTGACAGAAAAAGTCAGACGGAAGCTTTTTATCGTCTGTTCCGATCCTGTGTGGGCCTCATCAGACTTTTTTTTTCGAAAATTCTGACGGACCTAGAAATGGAACATGTTCTAAATATTTCCGACTGAACCAATTCCTTTCGGGAAACCCGCTTGTCTGTATGCTGTTCAGACAGACCAAAAAAAGCGCATGCTCTGAAGCAAGTACGAGACGGAAGCTATTGGCTACTGGCTATTGCACTTCCTTTTTCTAGTCGCGTCGTACATGTTTGAGCGGAATTCCGTCAGAGTTCTGTCGGAGAAACCTTCGCTGTTTATTCCGAAGGCAAAATCGGTCGTGTGTACAGGGCATGAGAGGAAAACCTGTTATGCCCCGTACACACGGTCGGATTTTCCGATGGAAAATGTCCGATCGGAGCGTGTTGTCGGAAATTCCGACCGTGTGTGGGCTCCATCAGACATTTTCCATCGGATTTTCCGACACACAAAGTTTGAGAGCAGGATATAAAATTTTCCGACAACAAAATCCGTTGTCGGAAATTCCGATCGTGTGTACACAAATCCGACGGACAAAGTGCCACGCATGCTCAGAATAAATAAAGAGATGAAAGCTATTGGCCACTGCCCCGTTTATAGTCCAAACGTACGTGTTTTACGTCACCGCGTTCAGAATGATCGGATTTTCCGACAACTTTGTGTGACCGTGTGTATGCAAGACAAGTTTGAGCCAACATCCGTCGGAAAAAATCCTAGGATTTTGTTGTCGGAATGTCCGAACAAAGTCCGACCGTGTGTACGGGGCATTAGAGTCTGCAAAAGACTTGAGACTGGGGCGGAGGTTCACCTTCCAGCAGGACAACGACCCTAAACATACAGCCAGAGCTACAATGGAATGGTTTAGATCAAATCATATTCATGTGTTGGAATGACCCAGTCACAGTCCAGACCTAAATCCAATTGAGAATCTGTGTCAAGACTTGAAAATTGCTGTTCACAGACTCTCTCCATCCAATCTGACAGAGCTTGAGATATTTTGCAGAGAAGAATGGGCAGAAATGTCCCTCTCTAGATGTGCAAAGCTGGTAGAGACATCCCCAAAAAGACTTGGAGCTGTAATTGTAGTGAAAGGCGGTTCTACAAAGTATTGACTCCGGGGGGCGCCATACAATTGTACCCCACACTTTTGACATATTTATTTGTAAAGAATGTTGAAAACCCTTTATCATTTTCCTTCCAGCTCACAATTATGTGCCACTTTGTGTTGGTTTATCACATAAAATCCCAATAAAATACATTTACGTTTTTGGTTGTAACATAACAAAGTGTGGGACATTTCAAGGGGTATGAATACTTTTTCAAGGCACTGTATAGCCTGGAGTTTCTTGGTGCTGAAGAGCTGTAGCAAGTATCCTGGAAGCAGATGCAGGATCTCAGATGCGTAGTTTAAACGGGCAAAGGTTGGCAACAACTGGGCAGCAGAAGTGCTAAGTTAGGAAGCAAGGTCAGGTCCAAAACTAGAGTCAGCAAAAACATGCACGCTTGCGCTAATGATCACCTGCACGTACATGTGCACATGCTTGTATAGATACGCGCAGGGTCCTAATTCTGTGCACAGTTCTATGGACCGTTCTGCGCACATACGCATTCCTTTGAGTACAGTTTTCCAGACACAGTTTTCCAGAACAATGGTTGGTCTAAGACCTTCAGCTGTCAATGACATTGCAGTTTCTGAACTAGCAGCGCAAGAAGAGGTCAGCTTTCTGATATCCACCAAAAATTGTAAGCATCACTTTTGAGTGAACTAAACCTTTATTGCCATTTTTATGCAAAGTCATTGTATGGTTTATGTATATGGGGCTACTCTATGATGAAAAAAATAATACATTTAATGTAATGCATTGCCACGTTTCGTGTTTTTTTGCATCTCATGGGAGATTAAACTTCTTTTTATACATGGAGTCAATTTTGAGATACAGGATCTTTGTGGTGAATTATGATGATGATAACGTATCATTTTGTAATTTTATTGTTTTATCATATATCTAACCTGTGGTGGTGTATATCATTTTCTGTCAGTTTCTGAATAGACAGTGCATCCAGAAAGTATTCACAAGGCTTCACTTTTTTCCACATTTTGTTATGTTGCAGCCTTATTCCAAAATGGGTTCAATTAATTATTTTCCTCAAAATTCTACAGACAATCCCCCATAATGACAACGTGAAAGAAGTTTGTTTGAAATCTTTGCAAATTTATTAAAGAAAAAAAAAATCCCATGTACATAAGTATCACGGCCTTTGCTCAATACTTTGGTGAAGCACATTTGGCACCAATTATAGCCTCAAGTCTTTTTGAGTATGATACTACAAGCTTGGCACACCTATTTTTGGGCAGTTTCTCCCATTCTTCTTTGCAGGACCTCTCAAGCTCCATCAGGTTGGATGGGGAGCGTCGGTGCACGGCCATTTTCAGATCTCTCCATAGATGTTCAATCGGGTTCAAGTCTGGGCTCTGGCTGGGCCACTCAAAGACATTCACAGAGTTGTCCGGTACCACTCCTGTGTTATCTTATCTGTGTGCTTAGGGTTGTTTTCCTGTTGAAAGATGAACCTTCACCCCAGTCTGAGGTCCAGAGCACTTTGGAGCAGGTTTTCATCAAGGATGTCCCTGTACATTGCTGTATTCATCTTTCCTTCGATCCTGACGAGTCTCCCAGTTCCTGCCACTGAAACATCCCACAGCATTATGCTGCCACCACCATGCTTCACTGTAGGAATGGTATTGGCCAGGTGATGAGCAGTGCCTTGTTTCCTCCAGACATGACGCTTGCCATTCAGGCCAAAGAGTTCAATCTTTGTTTCATCAGACCAGAGAGTTTTGTTTCTCATGGCCTGAGAGTCCTTCAGGTTCCTTTTGGCAAACTCCAAGCGGGTTTTCATGTGCCTTTTACTGAGGAGTGGCTTCCTTCTGGCCACTCTACCATATAGGCCTGATTGGTGGAGTGCTGAAGAGATGGTTGTTCTTCTGGAAGGTTCTCTTCTCTCCACAGAGAAATGCTGGAGCTCTGTCAGAGTGACCTTCGGGTTCTTGGTCACCTCCCTGCCCTTCTCAGTTTGGTTGGGCTACCCTTTCTAGGAAGAGTCCTGGGGGTTCCAAACTTCTTCCATTTACGGATGATGGAGGCCACAGTGCTCATTGGGACCTTCAATGCTGCAGAAATGTTTCTGTACCCTTCCCCAGATCTGTGCCTCCATACAATCCTGTCTCGGAGGTCTACAGACAATTCCTTGGACTTCATGGCTTGGTTTGTGCTCTGACATGCACTGTTAACTGTGGGACCTTATATAGACAGGTGCGTGTCTTTCCAAATCATGTCCAATCAACTGAATTTACCACAGGTGGACTCCAGTCAAGTTGTAGAAACATCTCAAAGATGATCAGTGGAAACAGGATGGACCTGAGCTCAATTTTGAGTGTCATGGCAAAGGCTGTGATACTTATGTACATGGGATTTTTTTTAATTTTTTATTTTTATTAAATTTGCAAAAGATTTCAAACAAACTTCTTTCACGTCATTATGGAGTATTGTTTGTAGAATTTCTATTTTGGAATTAGGCTGTAACATAACACAATGTGCAAAAAGTGAAGCGCTGTGAATACTTGCCGGATGCACTGTATATGGGGCTTCTTTGTGATGCCAAGAATAATCAATTTAATGTAATGTATTGCCACCTATCATTTTTTTGCATCTCAAGGGAGATTAAACTTTTTTTTATACATGGGATATAACAGGATCACAGACTTGCTCTACTCCAGGGAGGAGTGGAGTTGGGGTGGGGTGGGGGGTTAGAAAATGTGTCTGCCCTCAGGCTCGAACTGGCCCTTGCCAACCCTTCCTGGAGGAAACCCACACAAAGTGCACATACAAACTCCATGCAAGCAAAGCTCTGGTAGAAACCAGAACTCAGCTCTACAAGGCTACAGAGGGACCATGAGTAATGGAGCAACTCTACTCTGGAGCAAAATGCTGGAAATAAATATTGATTTTTTTTTTTTTTACCTTCAACAGACCCCTCATTACCTGGAGCTCAGAATCTTGGCGGGGGTAAGTGAACAGTAAAATCAGTAAATTTTTACATGTCACATAGAATCTGTGTTGAATGCGGGCCACAGTCAGGTGATGGATAATATACACAATATTACCAAAAGTATTGGGAAACCTGCCTTTACACGCACATGAACTTTAATGACATCCCAGTCTTGGTCCGTAGGGTTCAATATTGAGTTGGCCCACCCTTTGCAGCTATAACAGCTTCAACTCTTCTGGGAAGGCCGTCCACAAGGATTAGGAGTGCGTCTATGGGAATGTTTGATCATTCTTCCAGAAGAGCATTTGTGAGGTCAGGCACTGATGTTGAACGGGAAGGCCTGGCTCGCAGTCTCCGCTCTAATTCATCCCAAAGGTGTTCTATTGGGTTCAAGTCAGGCCTGTCAAGTTCCTCCACCCCAAACTCGCCCACCCATGTCTTTATGGACCTTGCTTTGTGCACTTGTGTGCAGTCATGTTGGGACAGGAAGGGGCCATCCCCAAACTGTTCCCACAAAGTTGAGAGCATGAAACTGTCCAAAATGTCTTGGTATGCTGACGCCTTAAGAGTTCCCTTCACTGGGACTAAGGGGCCAAGTCCAATCCCTGAAAAACAACCCCTCACCATAATCCCCCCTCCACCAAATGATTTGGACCAGTGAACAAAGCAAGGTCCATTAAGACATGGAGTTTGGGGTGGAGGAACGTGACTGGCCTCAACCCAATAGAACACCTTTAGGATGAATTAGAGCAAAGACTGCGAGCCAGGCCTTCTCATCCAACCAATCAGATGCCTGACCTCACAAATGTGCTTCTGGAAGAATGGTCAAACATTCCCATAGACACACTCCTAAACCTCGTGGACAGCCTTCTCAGAAGAGTTGAAGCTGTTATAGCTGCAAAGGGTGGGCCAACTCAATATTGAACCCTACGGACTAAGACTGGGATGCCATTAAAGTTCATGTGTGTGTAAAGGCAGGCGTCCCAATACTTTTGGTAATATACAGTAGTGTATATCAAATGACAATATTCCTCCTTGTATGTCACAAATTAAATTTGATGTGCCTTCCAGAATGTGACAAAGAGCATCAATTGTTTATCTGTATACATGAAGCACATTTATACATTTCGGGCCGGAGTTGAGTTACGGTTGTACTTTTTGAACACATTAAGCTTATTTGCAAAAATAACTCTTCTTTATGTGTTTCTTTCCTGTGCAGTGTAACCCCATTGCCCGGATTATTTCCATCCTGTCTGCAGTGTGCACTGTAACTATAGATAAGGACTAAGATCTAAGAAGGCATTTGCTACTTATACATGTTTTATTTCATTTCTTTACTGCTAGAACCCATAAATGGTGATCTCTATGCTGCAATACACTCACGTAATCACTGGAGGTTACAAACTGCTGCAAGTAGACTGTTCCCACATAAGATCAGCTACATTGTAGAAAACATACCTCTCTGGACCGAGGATGAGAACAAAGATGGCATGAGGAATCTCTATAGGTATGCATTCTGGAGGATGAGCAGAGCCTCTGCAGGCGATACCTTCTTCCAGAAGTTTGTTACCAAAGGGATAAAGTGAATGCAGTGCAGCAAATAAATCAACCTGACATTGATCGTCAGGTGGGCTGTAGACACTCTTCTCTCCTGATGCATCTCCCACTTTGATTGGCCAGCAGCGCCATGCTTCTTCGGGTAAGTGTCCTAGTTGCTAGGCAGTAGTCAGTCCAGGCCACCCTGCCTCCTCTGCCCCTCATTGGTTTCACCGCCGTGACACTCTATTTGAACGTCAAGAGTACAGAGCTCTGGGCTTGTGATAGCGTTTCCTTCCTGGCTTCCTACCAGTCATAACTCATTTGTCCCTGCCAGAGGTGTAACTAGAACCTTCATGGCCCTGGTGCAAGAAACCATAGAGGGCTCCTGACCCCGGGGCCCTTTTCATCGGTCTCAGGGCCCTTTCCTCTGAGCCCGGGGCTTTTCCCTTTCGGGCCCAGCGCCCTTCCCACTGATCCCGGGGGCCCTTTACTCCCGTCGTGGGGTCCCAAAGCAACTCAAGTCAAACTCTGGTGTGATTTGAGTGCCATGGACTACAATGTTAAATCACAAAAGTCGCAAGGAAGTCCTAAGGAAGTATCAAGGAATTGCAAAGGAAGTCGCAAGGAAATTGCAATCGAGTTGCTCAACTTTGTGGTCGCAGCAGTGTAAACCGAGCTGGCCCCCTTCCCACCATCTTGGTCACCCATAGTGGTTAAATGCCAAGGCCTAGTCACAAGGGAATCCTTTGCAACCCTGGTAGTTTCGCCACTGATCCCTGCCTGTCAACCTGTCTTGGATTCCCTTGCTGCTGACCTCTGCCTTGAACTTGGCTTCTTCTATCAGATTGCCACCCGCCTTGACCTTGGACTGTTTACTGGATTACAATTGCCCGCTACCTGCCCTGAATCATTCTCTGGATTATGCTACCAGCTACTGCCTTCCCAGACCACTACTAGCCTCTGGACTACTCTTCCACAGTGACCATAACTCTTGCTTGGCAAACCTAGGTTTCAGGTGACCTTTTCTGTTATCTTCACTCGGTCCCAATTCCGTCTGGCCAGGAACTATAGCATTGTGTACTAAGACCTAGGGGTAACAAAGCACTGGTAGGCCTGCCAACTATAGTTCCTTCACAAACAGGTAGGTGCGCTAGTAGACCTCTTGTCTTCTGTAAAGTGAAGACTGCAGACAGGATGAAAGTAAGCACAGCAATGTTTCCATAGTTTGGGTATGATAATAGCTTTCAAAGTACACGCAAACAAAGTCAGAAGGAAGGAAGATGTTATATTACAAAGGACTAATGTGTAAAGGTCCAATTATCATAAAATACTTGAAAAAAAAATCATTTTAAGGTTTGCAGCATTTTGTTAGATTTTGCTGCATTTCTAAAGTTAAAAAAAAAAATAATAATAATTTGGTAGATATGTGTCAAGGTGAACAGTACACAGTGAATGTTCCTTTTAGTGTTCCCTTTATGATTGTGGAATTGAGTTTGCCTCTTTCATTTTCAGTGCCCACCTCGGTATTTATGAGGGCCTGCGGGAGCTCGGATCAATGTTCCAACGTCATCACACTGAGGACCTCATATACCAGAATGGTGACCAGCAACCAATGCTGCGTGAGCGACAACTGCTCACCTCCAAGACCCCCAGGTGAGGTCTGCCAACAACCAGTGTTAGTATAGAAAACTTGTTACCCGCACTTCCACAGCATTAGCAGTCTGTCAAAGCCAGTTGTAGGCACAATTCCACTCTGAGTTGCAGTTCTGGTACATCCCCCAGGATCATTTTTTTTAATCTTCTGTGATTAAGTTAGTGCAGTGCAACAGAAAAAAAATCATCATAGTGCCTGACATGTTGTCATTTCAAAAATTATTTTTAAAAAATGGCCCTTTAAGAGCTATGGGTGGAAGTGACGTTTTGACGTTGTTTCCGCTCTGCAATGGTGGGGTCCTCTCACTCGTCTCCATGCCACTGACGTGAGAGGATCCTATCGCCTCCGCCACTGCCGACAGCTCCCGTAAGCGGCGGAGGGCACCAGAGGGGGGGTCCCCTCTCCCGCCGCCAATAAAAGTGATCTCGCGGCGAATCCACCGCAGAGACCACTATTATCGGAAACCGGACCGCCGGCCGAAAAAGAGGATACTGGGGTTATGGCAGCTAGCTGCTGCCATCACAACGATATTCCTCTACAAAGTTAGGACGTATATCGGCGTGCGGCTGTCTGGAAGTGGTTAAAGGAGAGTCATCAGCAATGTGGGCCGGGTTAGAGAATGTGAATCACTCCAGTCATATAAAATCATGGAAAGAAAAATTCCAACATAGCGTAATCCTGTTTTCACACATTTATTGTAAACCAAACCGAACATGTAAGTGAAAAACGCGTTTCGTCATATCCGACTTTAACCGCTTCACCCCCAGAAGATTTTACCCCCTTCCTGACCAGAGCACTTTTTGCGATTCGGCACTGCGTCGCTTTAACTGACGTTGTACCCAAACAAAATTGACGTCCTTTTTCTCCCACAAATAGAGCTTTCTTTTAGTGGTATTTCATCGTCTCTGCGGTTTTTAATTTTTGCGCTATAAACAAAAAAAGAGCGAAGACTTAAGCCCACCACTGTCTTCAAGGGAGACTGGCTACATGTGGCAGTCTCCCCCCTTTGTTAGTTCACCAACAGTGTTGAACTACTCACTCTGTCCTCTCATGTCTCCAGGAAGACCTCTTCCAATGAGTTTTGGCAGGATCTTTCCAGCATCTAGGCCCCGATCCAAGGCAGGACACCCCCCCCCCCAGCCTCCTGAACACTGCATCTCCATCTTCCACCTGACTCTCTTGCTAGCATGGCTCATGTCTACTTATGGGGTTATCCCAGCCCCCTGCTGGGGATTGGCCAAGGCCCCATAAATATTCCAGGTAGCTCCTCCTAACCCCCAACCCTCTAGTTCTAGAAGGTTCTCCAACCTTCCAGACCAGGGAAAGGTACCAGAGAGCTCACTTGGTGAGTCACCCAGCCCTGAACTCTAATAAACCGCAAAAAATCATCATAGTGCCTGAAAATTAAGACCCACCAGCTTAAAATGTGAGCCAAAGAATGGTTTGCCTGCTCTAATCCAAGCATACACTAGAGGGCGCTACATTATTTTAAATATATATTGTCTGGTTTCCTAAGTGTATCCACGCAGGCCTGGCCATCCCTGCTGCTGATTCCTGACAAAAGTACGACTAGGTATGAAATAAAATACAGAGTTTTTCTATCAGTGACTTTGACTATTTGGTTTGTAAAAAAAAGCTGTAACTGGGTAATTTTGGAAATTGGGTGCAGGTTTCTCCGTTCATATTATGTTCTTCCTTCCAAATACCCAACCTAAAAATAACTTGTCATGATAGGAAGATGACAACTGGGTTGCTAGCTTGTTTTCTGAACGTGTACATTTCAGGGCTGTCATCTTGATCTGGATTTGAGGGGAAAAAAGAAAAGTAATAACAGTGCCCATAATATTATCATTTTAAGCCTTTTCAATTTAAGACATTTTTCATTTCAAATTTTCTTAAACTAATGTAATTTTAATTTAATGAATTGCATTTTTATAGCAATTTAATTTTAATTAATCTACTTTTTATTTCATTTTTTCATTCTTAATTTATTTTTAATTTTGCACCATTGATTTTATATTCAAATTTTCTATAGTTTAGAAGTATCTCCTTGTAATTTGTAGCTCCTTGTAGCTGTTTTATTTTAAATTTAATCAAACTATGTCAATGTTTTCTATGCGCTCAAACGTTTTTTTGGAAAAAAAATAATAAAAATGGGGTCTTCGGTTTTTGTGAGGATATGAGGGATGTGCATTCACTTTTGGATTTTTCGAGCACTTTTACGCACAAGTTGAGATTTGGCACTTGAAGATGCTGGTTAGTATTGATTATGAACGAGATGAAGATCACATCCCAAGTGACATTCATCTCATGATCCAGAAGATTCCTTAAGGGTTCAAATACTTTTCTGAACAACATCATTTTAGTAAAAGCCATGGCATTGCTTCTCATTTCTCCCATGTTTTTTTCTTCCTAGTGATCAGTGAGCAGTCTGAGAACGGCCTGACCTGTATGGGATGTTTTAATGTTGCGTCAGACTCGTGCCAGGAATACAAGTCCGTAAAATGCCGTGGCAGCGAGCAACAGTGCTTCACCTACTCCAACAAACACCTGGAGGGCGCTGGTGAGTACAAGGCAGATCTGTAATAAAACAATCTACGACCATCATTCTCAAACCCCCTTAACACAAAGGAACCCCGTGAAATAGATCTCTGGTAACCATTGCTAATAATCAAGGCTGGGACAAGGGGTGGGCAGGAGGGACGGCTGCCCTGGGCACAATACTTTATTGCGGGGATGGGGGCGCCCTGTGCCAGATGCTTCTGTTACAAGGGTGACAGGAGTAATGCAGATTCCCCCAGTTTAGATCCCTGATATCTCACCAAAGCTCCTTAAAAAAAAATTGTAAAAATAAAATTGTAAAAATTAAAATTGTAAAAAATAAAATAAAAAAAATAAAAAAAACTACTGACACCGTCCACTGCCCTACTGACACTGTTAATATATATACACATGCACACACACATATGTGGTTGAGCTTTGGGGTGCACACTTTAATGCAATATCACTATCCATAAGCGTGATGGTCAGTGGGAAGAATGCTCCTTACATCTGTGGTCACTGGGGAGAATCTCTCCCCTCTTACAGATAGCTAAAAATGTCAATGATGGTTTTGGAAATGCATCTAAATTGCTCCTTGCATTAGGAACCTCTAGCAACATCTAGAGCAGGGTTTAAAAACCAGGGTTCCTCCAGAGGTTGCCGGGGAATCCTTGAGCAATGAAAAATTTCTGCCCCTCAGATACGTTCCCACTGACACCATTGATTTTTTTTTTTTAGGTGCTGACTCGGTTAAATTGATGATAGGCAACTCCTATCCTCATATTGATTAGTGGTTCCAAATTAATAATAATAACTACTGCAGTAGGGAATAGACACAAAAGATACGCTCAGCATCTTTCCAAATAACTGTTCTGCTTTATTATGACGCAATTGAAGGTTTTTATGCACATGATTACATAGGTATCACATTAATATTACAATTGTACGTTTATGGTAACAAGGGGCGTTACTCTAGCTGTTTCTCTAGCTGTTTACTCTGCATGATTCTTAGTCCCTATGGCCTTTGGTAACCCAGTTACCCATTGTGGATCCCTGTCCACTCTAACCATTAATCTAGGGGCTCAGTATAGGCGGAACCGCACCTTTGGTTCATATATAGCGCTCCTCTTGCGCTGGGCATTTTACCCTTCATTCCCTTACTTAATTCAATGCCCATAATGACTGGCCAGTCTTCTCTCTTCTCTACGTGTGCCTATACCCTCTTGCCTCTAAACTACTTTATCTAGCAGATTTACTACATATACCTGTGAACAGCACTATTCTTCCCTTTCTTATCTATAACACTCCAATGGACAATAGACAGGGACACCATAACATATAACCACCAATCAATACAGTTCGATTAAGGGGAGTAAAATAGGTACCCTTTGTCCCGAAAATGCCTCACCGATCAAGGAAGTCAGGCTTACCTCAGCCGGCTGATTATCAGAACTTCCCGGATTGTCTCAAGCTCCTCTTTTCGGATACTCAGGGTCACCTGGAACCCCCTCCTAAGGCAAAGCTCGCCATGCTGACTCGGTTAAATTGATGATAGGCAACTCCTATCCTCATATTGATTAGTGGTTCCAAATTAATAATAATAACTACTGCAGTAGGGAACAGACACAAAAGATACAGTCAGCATCTTTCCAAATAACTGTTCTGCTTTATTACGACGCAATTGAAGGTTTGTATGCACATGATTACGTAGGTATCACATTAATATTACAATTGTACGTTTATGGTAACAAGGGGCGTTACATAGGCAGGCTAATTCTAATCAGGACTCAAAAGAATGTAAACATGTACTGAAAACATTATTGGTGCCGTGTGCACAGTGAGGGCAGTGTGCAATACATACAAAATAGAATACAATTATATACAGAACTTACAAATTTCCATTACAGTACAGTGCCTTGAAAAAGTATTCATAGCCCTTGAAAGTTTCCATATTTTGTCATGTTACAACCAAAAAACGTATTTCATTGGGATTTTATGTGCTAGACCAATCCACAGCTCAGGTGGGAGAATCTGTCCACAGGACAACTATTAGTCGTGTTCTCCACAGATCTGACCTTTATGGAAGAGTGACAAGAAGAAAGACATTGGTGAAAGAAAGCCATAAGAAGTCCCGTTTGCAGTTTGCGAGAAGCCATGTGGGGGACACAGCAAACGTGTAAAATAAACATTACATGGATTGACTATAGTTTATTTTTCAAATGTATCTAAATGTTATTACATCACAATCTGAATGGCTACTATGTCTCTCTCTCCACAGACACCATCGCCATGGCGGGATGCGCGACACAGACGGCCTGCGGTCTGGACCTCGGCAATGACGCTATAAAGACGCAGTGCTATGGGGGATGTTCCAACAATCACAGTTCTCAGATCACGTCCTCGCTATCCTTCGCTGCCTTCCTCGTGGTTATTTATCTGGGCTGAGCCCCCCTCTGCCATGTCAGAATTACCTTGCGCTCACCTCCACATACAATTCATAAGGGCCATGGGAGGTGCTTATAAAAAAATTCTCATGCCTGGATTCAACCTCGTTTATTGAATGAGCAAATGACAATCATTGTAATTTAATTTGTATGTATAGTCAAAACTTCCTCTGAACTCCAACTTGTCTAAATACAAGAGACACGTGTCTTACTTGAACCTTGGGGGTCTATTTATACAAAAAAATTAAAAATGTGCTGAGACATTCGCACAGCCAACATGAGTAATCCCAAAAATGTGTTTCATAAGTGTATTTCCTCAGATCATCAGCTCCATCTAGTGGCTATGATACGGTATTTTCCTTAAATGTAGTATTTAGGAAAATATACCATTATGGCCACTAGATGGAGCTGATGATCAGAGAAAATACTCTTAATAAACACATTATGGGGATTATTCATGAATCGGAAACACACGTATTCAATAAATAAATTCAATAGATTGTCCTGTAACAACTGTGCAAATGCTAAGACATTCACACAGCAGTTTTTTATGAATAGACCCCTTGTTGCGTTATGTGTATTTCTTCCAAATCTGTGCAGCAATCCAGTGTGAGACTTTACCTCTGTGCAGATAAAGACTGGTCACTGCTGCTCTCTCTCCTTGTGCAGGGTGACTGGTCTTGTCTCCGCCCCCCTCCTGTAGTTTCCTGCAGGAAGCCTGTAGTGGGTGGAGCCTGTTGAGCCCCTCCAACAGCTCTCCTCTCTCCCCTTGTGCAGGGTGACTGGTCTTGTCTCCGCCCCCTCCTGTAGTTTCCTGCAGGCAGCCTGTGATAGGTGGGGTCTGCTGGGCCCCTCCCACAGCTCTCCTCTCTCCCCTTGTGCAGGTTCACTGTTCTTGTCTCTGCCCCCTCCTGTAGTTTCCTGCAGGAAGCCTGTAGTGGGTGGAGCCTGTTGAGCCCCTCCCACAGCTCTGCTCTCTCTCTCTCTCTTTCTCTACTTGAGCAGGGTGACTGGTTTGTCACCTCCCCCTCCTGTGGTTTTCTGCAAGCAGCCTGTAATGGGTGGAGCCTGATAGGCCCCTCCCACAGCTCTGCACAAGCTATGTACAGCACAGTGATGATGTCACTGCTACTTTTTGAAAGTAATATCTGTGACCATAAAATGAGAAAACTTGGGGTGCCGCTACAGGTTCCTAGCCCAATTGGGTCTGGAGACTCACACTGAAAAAGGTGGCCGGCGTAGAAAAACCCGTCTCGGCTCAATATGCAAGCGTGGAAAGGAAGAAAGACCAATCGCTGCACTCCAAAAAGAAGCCTGAATGTCAGACAAGTGAAAGCGGCTTCACACCTGCTCCATCCAGGCCACACCCGACATATGACGCCATCCAGGCCACATTACTGACGCGTTTCGCCCCAACCACAGGGCTTAACCATGAAGGTCCATGACTATGCCCTGTGGGTGGGGTGAAACACGTTAGAGGGTGGCTTGCCTGGATAGAGCCGGTGTCTTGTCGAATACAGTCCCCTATCCAAAAGTGTCCGCCCTGTACTGCGCAGGCGCAGTACGGAGGACAAACGAGACGCTGAAAGTCTCCGAAGTTCAACAGCTGATCGTCAGCTGTACACGGCGCCTGCGCATTTATTCTCACCCTGTGTCCAGGATCATTCCCTACTATCCAAGTGGACATAGAGCTAGAATAAATAGTTGCCGAGCGCAGCGAGGCCGTGCCCGAAGCGTGGCGAGCAAAGCGAGCCCGCGAGGGGCCCTCTTACACAGCCATCGCTAAGTGCCCGAGCGCCGTGTACAGCTGATGGTCAGCTGATCAACTTCGGACATTTTCGGCATCTCCTGCTCCTCCGTACTGCGCAGGCGCTGCGCCTGTACAGTACGGGGCGGACACTATCTGATAGGAGGACACTATATGTCAGAACACCGGGCTGAAGCAGCTTTAACTTGCCTGACACTTCGTCTCTTTTTGGAATGCACCATTTGGTCTTCTTTTCTTTTCCAAGGCAATATCTGGGTTGGCAAATGGTGCACGAGTGGATTTATATCCTTTTGTATTTAGGTAAACATTTTTTTTGTACCCAGAGTTGGTAAAGATGTACTATGCCTTTAAGGCTTAAATGTAATCTGCTTTTAGCTTCCCTTCCCTCGGTCCCCCCTTCTTCCCAGCAGTGTAGAAGTGAGCTGAACACTGAGAGAACACTTACTATAGTAACATTGAACTACTCTGGGGAAGTAATCAAGATTTTTTTTTTTTTTTTACACATTATGATTGCTTATACCGGTGAATTTTATTGGTATAAGCGACCATTTTTACTGAATGAAACGGATTTATTCAGTGTGTGTTGTTGTGATTAGCTGTGACCAATCACAGCTTAGGACACAATTGCACACAATGGATCCATAGCTCCCAACTGTCCCTGATTTGGAGCAATGTCCCTCTGTCCCTCATCCCTCCTCATTTGTCCCTCATTTTGGTCTGATCTATATAGATGTATATAAAATGCACTTTTTATCTTTCAAAAAGTGTTTCCCAGAGCTAAACCTTTCATCCAAATTCTAAATTGCTGCATTTGTCAATTTTAAAAGCCAATATAAAGTGATATTAGTGGTAAAAAAAAGTACTTGTGGATTTAAATAAAATAGTATATACTCGAGTATAAGCCGACCCGAATATAAGCCGAGGCACCTAATTGTACCACAAAAACCTGGGAAAACTTATTGACCCGAGTATAAGACGAGGGTAAGAAATGCGCAGCTACTGTATGTGGAAAAGAGGGTCAACAATGCCCATTTGCAGCCTCACTGTGCCCATTTGCAGCCTCACTGTGCCCATTTGCAGCCATAGGTCCCCCGAACTTCAAACTCTGTAGTTAAGGGTTCCTAGATACCCCCTAGCTGCAGCCAAAATTTGGGGTCTCTGGACCCAAAGGTTCCCGAAATGACATTGCTGCAGATGGACACTGTTGACCGACTTTGGGGCCCCGTATCTCGGGGTCACTTGATGCTAGGAACCCCAAATTTGATTTGCAAACCCAGTAGCATTACAACATATCCAAAGCTGGGGTTCCTAGCACAAATTGACCCCGAGATACGGGGCCCCAAAGTCGGTTCGGAAAATGTCAAGCACTTTTCTGCAGCAGAGAATGACATTTTCCAAACCGAATTTGGGGCCCCGTATCTCGGGGCCACTTGGTGCTAGGTACCCCAGCTATGTTGTAGAGCTAGGTACTGGGTTTGCACACCAAATTTGGGGTTCTTAACACCAAGTGGCCCTGAGATATGGGACCTCAAATTTGGTTTGGAAAATGTCATTCTCTGCTGCAGAAAAGTGCTTGACTGGAGTATAAGCCGAGGGGGGCATTTTCTGCACAAAAAAATATGCTGAAAAACTCGGCTTATACTCGAGTATATATATATATATATATATATATATATATATATATATATATATAAAACCTTTTTTTGGTTATGTCCCCTTTAAGGGGCTTGGCAGGGGCGTGCCCTATGCCTACATACGTTTGCTAGTAGGTGTCCCTCATTTCCATCTCAAAATGTTGGGAGGTATGTGGATGGCACGAAAGGAAGCCATCCATTGTTTACAATTGCCATGTGATCTGCTGTGATTGGTCACACCGATCACATGGTACCGACAGCGGGCCAGAACACTGATCACTTATCGGCTGTGTCCGGTGACAGATTGCGCCCCAGCGCATGCAAGTTGAGATCCAAGAGGACATTATGCCAAATCCAAGCTCACACTTTATAATCGGCTACATCAATCAGTTTTTTTTTCCTTTTGAGATAAAGGTTTTACATGAATAAATAAAAGCTGATCATTTTAATCACCCCTGCCAGTGTTAAGTGTTTTTTTTTTTTTTTCATTCATGTAAACTGATAAATTCTGCTGGAGAGCTTGTGATTTTGAAAAAAAAAAACAGACTTGCTGGCTGGATCGCCAGATGAATATAGAAGAAAGAAAGACTAAAAAAAGAAAACTAATGCAGCCATTACATAGGTAAGATGAAATAGAATAAATGTTTTCTTTTGGGTTCAATACTGCTTTAACTGTATCGGAGCACCACAAACTTAAAAAAACTATTTAACCACTTGACCTCCGAAAGATTTACCCCCCTTCACGACCAGGCCTATATTTTGTGATACGTCACTGTGTCGATTTAACTGACAATTGCGCGGTCGTGCGATGTTGTACCCAAACAAAATTGACATCCTTTTTTCCCCACAAATAGAGATTTCTTTTGGTGGTATTTGATCACCTCTGCGATTTTTATTTTTTGCACTATAAACCAAAAAAATTTTGAAAAAAAAACAATGTATCCTTTTTTCCCCCACAAATAGAACTTTCTTTTGGCGGTATTTGATCACCTCTCAGTTTTTTAAATTTTTTTTTTTGCGCTATAAACAAAAAAAGAATGACAATTTTGAAAAAAAAAACAAAAAAAAACAAAAAACGATATCTTTTACTTTCTACTATAAAACACATCCAATAAAAATTTAAAAAATCGAATTTCTTCATCAATTTAGGCCAATATATAAGGGTACAAACAAGAACTAACACACACATATGTGGTATCGCTGCGATCATCCAGAGCAGGAGAATTTATTTTGGGTTGTTCTTTGGTGGAAGGTTATGGTAGTAACAAGAAATATACAGCTACATTTCAATTTTTTTTTTTTTTTACTATTTTGGGCAAGTTCTCCACTTCCTTGCCGGGCCTATTCTGGCACTTCTCTCCTACATGTAAAAATCATCATTTTTTTCCTAGAAAATTAGTCAGAACCCCGAAATATTATATATATTTTTTTAGCAGACACCCTAGGGAATAAAATTGGGGTCATTGCAACTTTTTATCTCGCACGGTATTTGCGCAATAATTTTTCAAATTTATTTATATTTTTTGGGGAAAAAAAACGGTTTCATGAATTAAGAAATAACAAAACAGTAAAGTTAGCCCAATTTTTTTGCATAATGTGAAAGATGATGTTACGCCGAGTAAATAGATACCTAACATGTCACGCTTTAAAATTGCGCATATGGAATGGCACCAAACTTTGGTACTTAAAAATCTCCATAGGTGACGCTTTGAACATTTTCACAGGTTACCAGTTTAGAGTTACAGAGGAGGTCTAGTGCTAGAATTGTTGCACACACTCTAATGCACACGGCGATACCTCACATGTGTGGTTTGAACAGCGTTTACATATGTGGGCGGGACTTGCGTGTGCGTTCGCTTCTGAGCGCTTTTTTTCATTTTTTTTTTTTTTACTTAATTTGTTATATTTTTACACTTTTTTTTACATGTTTTTTTTATCACTTTTATTCCTATTACAAGGAATGTAAACATCCCTTGTAATAGGAATCTATTGTGACAGGTCCTCTTTATGGAGAGATGCGGGGTCAATAAGACCCCACATCTCTCCTCCAGGCTGGAAAGCATGAGATCGAGAAAAAAAATTCACCGATCTCATGCTGACAGCCGCGATCGCGGCTTTGTTTATATCCGGGAACCCGGGGCGGGACGTCATAACGTCGCGCCCGGGCCTCCGACGGTCATAGAGATGACTGGTGACCGTTTGGTCGCCGGAAATCTCTATCGTCGTCATCCGGCGCCGGCCGATTCTTACTCCGGGCCCCCGATGGCACGGGAGAGCCCGGAGAAGCACCGGATGGCGGCGGGAGGAGGGGAGTAGTCCCCTCCCTTCGCATTATAAGAACGATCAAGCGACGGAACTGTCGCTATGATCGTTCTTATCGTACACAGAATCGCCGGCTGGAAAGAATGATATCTGAATGATGCCTGTAGCTGCAGGCATCATTCAGATATCCCCGCACAAAGTCAAGGACGTCATATGACTATGTGTGGTAGGGAAGTCAGGAGATGTCCATTACCATTTACCACCAAATAAAAGCCCAATTTGTCCTGAAAAAAAAGCACGGTATAATCCACCTGGATGCACAAAGTAGTTGTGATGATATGTACAGTTTTACTAACACATGCAAAATTGTGCTTAGGCATTAACATTTGTTTTACTCTTAGGAGCGAAGGGGTTAATGAAAGCCGTCTGTAGGCAGGTGCAGTTAGCTAGTCTGCCACTAGGTGGCTCTGAGACAGAATAGTGTCTGGTTACACCAGACAGTGTCATCAGGTGCCAGAACCCTTTTAATTAGAGCCCTCCTGTAGTGATGTCATAGGTGAGTCAGTGCTAAGCCAGGTTAGGAGCAGTGGCGGCTGATGCTCAATATTTTGGGGGGGGGGGGGTGGCAAACAAACCTGCCCCCTCTCACTTGTACTAATGCCACCCAACCCCCACGGGAGATGGGCAGCGGCAATCAGTGCCCCCCCCCCCCCTCTTTGTGGGAGACGGACGGAGGCAATCAGTGGCCTTACCTTAGAAGGCTGATGCTGCTCCTCTCTCCAGCTTGCAGAGGGAAGAGCCGGGGCCATTGCTTTTCCCCCCATCCGAACAGGAAGTGGGTCCTGAGACCCGATTGGCCAGGAGTCCTTGGGTCTCAGGACCTGCTTCCTGATTGGTGGGGAGGAGAAGAAAGAAAACATTAGCAAATATTAATTCGCTAATGTCGCACAACTGGGTGGGCTCAGGGCGCAGTGCTCTCAGGCTCTAAACACATGCATAAAAAAAAAAACCCATTGAAATCCATGAGTCCGGTGCCTTGCATGTAGATTAGGGGCCAGGCGCATAGATAAGGGGGGCGGTGCCCCTGTGCCCCTAATGGAGAGGCTGCCATTGGGTGGGAGGAGTCCGAGTGCACAGCCAAGTACCCCACACCAGCACAGTCAAGTCCCTGAATGAGGCTGCTCCCCTGGAGGTTCTCCGGAGAGGTGTACCTAGAAAGAAGGTGTCCACAGAGAATACAGTCCTGTAAGTACTAATGACCCCAGGTGGAAGGAGAGCTTGGTAGAGGCAGATGGCTGCTAAGAGTGCTGCAAATGCTTTCACATGTGACTGCTGCAGACCATCCACTAAATGTGATTGAATATGTATTGTCAGGTGACTTTGGAATGTATGTTGATGTGACTGTTATGCCATTCACTGAATTTCCTCAGTAAAGTGCAGCAATTCTACTCATATGTGTGGACGGTCCTTCATTCAGATATAAAGGTCAACGGTGGGAATGTCATGTGGAGGCCTCTGGAGTGGGAGACAACATGGTGGAGGGTTTGGCCTTAGTAGAAGGGGAGCACGACAGGAGTGGGGGTAGGGACTTGTGCTCTTGGTGCCAATTCTAGCCAACCACAAAGCCCCTCTTACACGTAGATTCAAATTTATTGACCATAACTTTTTAAATGACTTTACCTTCAAAAGTTAAAGTTTTCATAAATATGAGTGATTGGGTTTAGTTAGACTTTGTTAAAGGTCTCTAAGAGGATCAAGTGGTGGCATCTATGAATCTGGGTTTTCCATTTACTTTGTGAAATAACAGTGCAGAGATTGCAGCAGGAAAAGGAAGACTCCACGGCAGTGAGTAACAGAGATGAGAACCCCAGTGAACAATCGTGGTGACAAGGCCCTCAAAATGGAAGACCTCATAAGAAAGCGCATTAGTTACGGTTCCCTTTCTGGTGTGATACATCCAAATGCTGGGACAAGGTGCTTTATTATCCAAGGCGAAAGAGCAAAAGTGTGACTCCCAGCTCCCCATTATGAGCTACAAACTATCTCAGTAGTATAGGTTGGTACAGGTCCTTCTCATTTTGTGCCCCTCCCTCTTGCTAAAATGCTGAAGGGGACCATCTCTACTGCCTAACCTTAGGCCCGACTCTGGATACATCATCATATCATAGTGTTGAGCAGATTTGACTTTTAAAAATATACATATCTCTGAGAAGGACCTCTGTGGTGGCCATGTTGGGTCTAAAGTGTCATTTAGCTTTTCCCCTCTAGAGGTCCTCATCTGTTTCAAAGTAGGGCATATAAAAGAGAGGGAGGGAGGAAGCCTGGGTGATTAGCGTCTAGGCCCCTGTGGGAGTTCCGAGGCCTTCAGCCTCAATGATGTGACTACCTTGTATGGGCTTTCCGTCTCAGGGTGCACCCCACTTAAAGGATTATGCCAGGAGCACTCTTCAAGAGAGAGAGCCATTGAGTGGGCAAAGCGCTGTATAGAATCAACCTGTCAGGAGCCTGCAACCTTTGCTGTGTCTGGTAGCAGCTCTACTTGCTGAGCCACCTGAGATGCTGATCAGCTCCCTGGACAATTCTTTGGACAATCTTATCTTGGACTTTGTTTCTGGAGATCCTTGAACTCTTTGCTCCTCCCGTGAACTTTCTTTTTTAGCCATGCCTTTGCAATTCACGTGTGCCAGATTATTGTGCTCTTTTCAGCCGATATCTTGCTCTTGTCACTCCTGCTGCCGTCCGTATCTTCATTAGCACTCGTTACTGACATTTGGCTTGTTCCTCAACTACGCTTCTGCTTTATCCCAATCTGCAACCACTGGCAGGTTGGGGAACAAGACAAGTATAGCTTAGGCAAGGGACTGGTGGTGGTCAGGAGAAGGACTGTTGGCTCGCCGGGCCATGGTGACAGGTCTACTGCCTGGTTCACCACCATGAGAGCATTGTGTTTGGGCCATGTGGGTATTCAGTTGCCAACAGAACTGGCCTGCAACCACTCTACTGGGGCTCCAGAAAACTCTATTGTATATTAGTTTTGCAGTCCCCTTGCCAATAGGCCTTTTGGCCTTGGAAAGTGAGACAATCCCCTGAAGGTTGTCCATGGAGACCCTCTGGCAAGGGAACAATCATCGCCAAGGCACGCTACATCCCAACTTTCTAAAAATAGAAGCACAATAGAATAGCCCAATGTATATAACAAAGAACTCCTCCGCCCCCACCTTCCCCCGACAGGCCCACATTTGATGGATAAAATGATTGGCTAAACCAGGAAGTGTTTTTTCACCATATTTTTCCTTTATAATTTTTCTGGAGGTGATTTGTTAAAACTGATTTCACCATAAAATTACCAATTTAACCTGCAAAAAAAAAAAAAAAAAATTCTGGCAAAATTTGCCATGACATGGTTGACAGACTTCATAAGCTCATATAAATAAATACTTTTCTTAACCACTCGCCCTCCGGAAGATTTAACCCCATTCATGACCAGGCCATTTTTTTCCGATACGGCACTGCGTTACTTCAACTGACAATTGCGCGGTCATGCAACGCTGTACCCAAATGAAATTTGTATCATTCTTTTCCCACAAATAGAGCTTTCTTTTGGTGGTATTTGATCACCTTTGCGTTCTTATTTGTTTTTTTATTGCGCTATAAACAAAAAAAGACCACCAACAATTTTGAAAAAAAAAAATATTTTTTTTTCTTTCTGCTATAAAACATACCCAATAAAAATAATAAATGTAAAACAAATAAAACAATAAAATGTAAAAAAAAAAAATCGAATTTCTTCATAAATTTAGGCCAATATGTATTCATGTTTTTGGAAAAAGTCCCAGTAAGCGTATATTGATTGGTTTGTGAAAAAGTTATAGCGCCTACAAACTATGGGATACAGTATATACTGGGATTTTTATTTATTTTTATACTCGTTATGCACCCTTGACCCCCAGCCGAGCACTCCCCTGCTCCTAAGACAGTAATAGCAATGACAGGAATGTGTGGAAAAGTTTAATAAGCGAGAACCCAGACCTCACAACCTTCATCTGAAAATCCGGCTTTCCTGTTAAAAGTGGTAATAAAACACGCTCTAACATGTGAAGAGCTCTACAGACTTACAGTAAGCCCACAGATTTCTGTACTACAAATACTAAATAACTGCACTAATGCTGTAAAAAAAAAAAAAAAAAAAAGAGGAAACAGCCATACAATGAAATAAAATAAAACCAGCAGTGTATATAGGACTGTGCAGAGCATTGAGAATCCAATATCATGCAAGGGCCAAACAAGTTACTACAAAATTAGTATTGATACAGTAACGCATTTCACAGCTCCCTGTCCTTTTTGTCCTAACATACTGACCTCTATAAAAAAAAAAGTATGTTTTTAAATGTTGTATTTATTTTCACCTGTAAACTGTTCTCTTTAACCGTTTGCGGACCGCATAACTTAGTTACACGGTGGCGGAGCGTCTCTCCTGCACTGGATTTCTTCAGAAATTTAGGCCAATATGTATGCTGCTACATATTTTTGGTAAAAAAAAATCCCAATAAGTGCCTAGGGGGTAGGGGGCACGTGTCCGTGCCCCCTAGAAATCCATCACTTCCTTTAGTAAAAAAAAAAAAAAAAGCACACATAGTATACAACAGGGATCCTCAAACTACGGCCCTCCAGCTGTTGCAGAACTACACATCCCATGAGGCATTGTAAAACTCTGACATTCACAGACATGAGTAGGCATGATGGGAATTGTAGTTCCTGAACACCTGGAAGGCCGCAGTTTTAAGACCCCTGGTATACAAAAATACAGGTTAGCCGCTTCAGCCCCAGAAGATTTTACCCCCCCCCCCTTCCTAACCAGAGCACTTTTTGCGATTCGGCACTGCGAAGCTTGAACTGACAATTGCGCGGTCGTGCGACGTTGCACCCAAACAAAATTGACGTCCTTTTTTTCCCCACAAATAGAGCTTTCTTTTGGTGGTATTTGATCACCTCTGCGGTTTTTATTTTTAGCGCTATAAACAAAAAAAGAGCGTAAATTTTGAAAAAAATGCAATATTTTTTACTTTTTGCTATCATAAATATCCCCCAAAAATATATAAAAAAAATATTTTTGTTCTCAGTTTAGGCCGATACATATTCTTCTACATATTTCTGGCAAAAAAGAAAATCGCAATAAGCGTATATTGATTGGTTTGCGCAAAAGTTATAGCATCTACAAAATAGGGGATAGATTTATAGCATTTTTATTTATTTATTTATTTATTTATTTATTTTTACTAGTAATGGCGGCGATCTGCGATTTTTATCATAACTGCGACATTATGGCGGACACATCGGACAATTTTGACACATTTTTGGGACCATTGGCATTTATACAGCGATCAGTGCTATAAAAATGCATTGATTACTGTAAAAATGTCACTGGCTGTGAATGGGTTAACACTAGGGGGCGATCAAGGGGTTAAATGTGCTCCCTGGTGTGTGTTCTAACTGAAGGGGGAGGGGACTGACTAGGGGAGATGACAGATCAAAGTTCATACTTTGTATGAACAGACGATCTGTCACTTATCCCCTCAGAGAACCGGGATCTCTGTGTTTACACACAGAGATCCCAGTTCTCGCCGTGTTACGAGCGATCGCGGGAGCCCGGCGGTCATCGAGACCTCGCATCGGCTCTGGGGGTGAGCTTCAGGCGCGCACGCCCCTAGTGGCCACCAGAGGGAGCAACATAACATAACGGCGATTCACGCAGTCGGGCGGCTAGCGGGTAAGCACACATTTAACCCTTTGATCGTCCCTGATGTTAACCCCTTCCCAGCCAGTGTCATTAGTACAGTGACGGTGCTTATTTTTAGCACTGATCGCTGTATCCCAGATAGCGAGCAATTGTGCAGCAAGTTTGAAAATGACTTGCTAAGCTTTTGCTAGACTTGCCGGGCTTCACAGGTTTGTTGCACAGTTGCAGCAAGTCCGCAACTTCGCAAACATTCTGCGAGTCTGCTGCAAGTTTTGGTTCAATTATGTTGTGCCATAGCCATCCCACCACAGGGGGCACTGTGGCTGAATTTTCATGCTGTAGACTTGCAGCGCTCTTGCTGTAGACTCGCCACGCAAATTTGCTCTTGCTGTAGACTTGGCAGGAAAATTTGCTACAAATTGGAAAAGTGTCAACTAGAACTTGTGCTTCAACAGCTCTGCAAGTGTGCAACTTGCCAGTGAAAATGTGCAGCAAGTTAACAAACGTACAATTCAACACTGCCACAAATTTGTGGCAAGTTATCTTTGCTATCTGGGATGAGTGTCACTGGTCCCCAAAAAGTGTCAGTTTGTGTCCGATTGTCCACCGCAATATCGCAGTCCTGCCATAAGTCGCCGATTGCCGCCATTACTAGTTAAAACATTTAAATAAAAATATCCCATAGTTTGTAGACGCTATAACTTTTGCGCAAACCAATCAATATATGCTTATTGGGTTTTTATTAACTAAAAATATGTAGCAGAATACATATTGGTCCAAATTTTTGAAGAAATTAGATTTTTAATTTTTTTTTATTAGATATGTTTTATAGCAAAAAAGTAAAAAATAATGTTTTTGTTTTTTTTCAAAAAGATCTGTTTTTTTTTGTTCATAGCGCAAAAAATTAAAACCGCAGAGGTGATCAAATACCACCAAAAGAAAGCTCTATTTGTGGGGAAAATAAGAACATATGGTACATTTTATTTGGGTAATTGTCAGTTAAAATAGCGCAGTGCCGTATTGCAAAAAAATGTCCTGGTAATGAAGGGGGGGGGGGGGGTAAATGTTCCGGAGGTCAAGTGGTTAACACATGCTCAGTGCAGCCTGTGTTACCTGAACAACTTCCTAGTTCTCTGAGCTCCTGTTTGCCTAGTGTTCTGTGTATTCAGTGTCTTACTTCCCATGTACTGACCTTGGGTTCATCTTCTGTTTGTGCTTGGCTGCCGCCCATCCTGACCTGTATATATATATTACATTATATATTATATATATCATCATTACATCAGAGTTTCCAGAGAGCCTCCCCTTGCATCGGGGTCCCCAGAGAGCCCCCCACTTACATCAGCGTCCCCAGAGATCCCCCTTACATCAGGGTCCCCAGAGAGCCTCTTCCTTACATCAGGTTCCCCAGAGAGCCTCTTCCTTACATCAGGGTCCCCAGAGAGCCTCCACCTTCCATCAGGATCCCCAGAGAGCCCCCCTTACATCAGGATCCCTAGAGAGCCCCCCCTTAAATGAGGGTCCCCAGAGATCCTCCCCCTTACATCAGGGTCCCCAGAGAGCCCCCCTTACATCAGGGTCCCCAGAGAGCCTCCTCCTTACATCAGAGTCCCCAGAGAGCCTCCCCCTTGCATCAGGATTCTCAGACAGCCCACCTTACCTCAGGGTCCCCAGAGAGCCCCGCTTGCATCAGGATCTCCAGAGAGCCTCCGTCTTGCATCAGGGTCCCCAGAGAGCCTCCCCCTTACATCAGGGTCCCCAGAGAGCCCCCCCTTACATCAGGGTCCCCAGAGAGCCCCCCCACTTACATCAGGGTCCCCAGAGAAACCCTCCTTACCTCAGAGTCCCCAGAGTGCTCCTCCTTACATCAGGGTCCCCAGAGAGCACCCCCTTACATTAGATTCCCCAGAGAGCCTCCCCCTTACATCAGGGTCCCCAGAGAGCCCCCCAATTACATCAGGATCCCCAGAGAGACCCTCCTTACCTCAGAGTCCCCAGAGATACGCTCCTTACATCAGGGTCACCAGAGAGAGGGCGGGCAGTGAAAGATGATGTCATCTCTCTGCTGCCCACAAATGCAAAGTGAGGGCGGAACAGCGGTGATGCAGGGCAGGCGGTGAGAGATGATGTCATCGCTCTGCTCCCTCACCCGCCCAGATCTTCCGCGCTGCCTGCCTGCTCTCTGGTGCTTCCCCCTGCACTCACAGCCTGGCTGCAGCGAGGCAACAGCTCGGTAGTGGGCCGTGGCTCTGTGGTTGGGGACCCCTACAGAGACATGGGGCTATGGGCCCCAGATTCGAAGCTATAGCCGCAAAAGCCACCCCCCTAGTGACGCCACTGGTCACCTGGGCGACCTAGTTCCAGCTTGCTGCAAGTCCATCCCCACCATCAGGGGCCCCGGTGAAGATAAAGGTTGGGGCTTAGACTTCCTGCGCCCTGGGGATCCCCGGGTTGGCAATCTACAAGGGCTCACTACCGTAGAAACCTGACACTCAGTTAATTACACATACTGAGTGTTATATAGTGTTCAGACCTGTGATCAAAGCGTCTGGCAGAGGATGACTCCCAACACTGACTGAAGAAACATGCTGGATGATGGTGCATCCAAACTCGCTTCTCTATGGTGCTCCGTTGGTCACAGGCACTCAGATGTCATCACATACAATGAAGGGTCAGCAGTCCTGCATTGTAAGTGAGGACACCAAGAGCCCCCCTACAACCCAGAGCATCAGAGGGAAGAAGACATTGTGGCTGGAGGAGCAAGGGATAAGATAAGTAAAACTTCTTTTTAATAAATTCCCTAGACAAAAATGAGCATTTTACCCTCATAGTCTGAGAGAAGCCCCATTATAAGGGTAGCTTTGAAATTTCCCTAAAGTTCCATTTTGAAAAAATGAGGACTTCCATTGTCAGACTGTATGAAAACAAAGGAATGACCAGCGTGCTTTTGTACTCTGGTTACAATGGGGGAATTAACAAAGAGTGGTGCCAGCATGCTGCTTGCTCCGCTCTTCTAAACATAAAAAATGAAGCATATGCTGCTCCTAATTAACCATCTCCCGCCCACCGTATAGGGAAATGACGGGGTGGTCCTATTTTTCTGGGACATTGTCATTCGATGTCTTACCGGGCATGTGCACCCGCGGGCGGGCACAGCGCGGCGGCGATCTGCCGCATGCTATGTCCCCTGGGCACGACGCATCCCCAATCTCGGTAAAGAGCCGATGATGTGGCTCTTTTCCCATGTGATCAGCTGTGTCCAATCATGTAAACAAGGAAATGCCGGTTATCGGCTTACCTCTCCACTGACAGCGCGTGAGGAGAGGAGAGACGATTATCAGTGCAGCCCCAACAGTGCCCATCAGTGATGCCAATCAGTGACGCCAATCAGTGCTGCCTTTCTGTGCCTCCTATCAGTGCCCACAAGTGCCACCTATCAGTGTCTATCAATGCCACCTATGAGTACTTATCAATGCTGCATATCAGTGCTGCCTATCAGTGCTGCATATTAGTTCCTCCTCATCATTGCCACCCCATCAGTGCCCTTCAGTGCCGTCTCATCAGTGCCGATCAATGTAGCCGATCAGTGCCCATCAATGTAGCCGATCAGTGCCCATCAATGTAGCCGATCAATGCCCATCAGTGCCCATCAATGTAGCCCATCAGTGCCCATCAGTGCCCATCAGTGCCCATCAATGTAGCCCATCAGTGCCCATCAGTGCCTATCAATGTAGCCGATCAGTGCCCATCA
Organism: Lithobates clamitans; assembly: GCA_037952925.1. Classification (NCBI taxonomy): domain Eukaryota; kingdom Metazoa; phylum Chordata; class Amphibia; order Anura; family Ranidae; genus Lithobates; species Lithobates clamitans. The sequence continues at coordinate 243,453 of JBBGZY010001332.1, read as the reverse complement.
GTGTAGCCTATCAGTGCCCATCAGTGCTGCCTCATCAGTGTCCATCAGTGAAGGAGAAAAATTACTTATTTACAAAATTATCTACAAGAAACTAAGAAAAACTTTTTTATTTCAGAATTTTTCGGTGTTTTTTTTTTTTAAAACAAAAAAATAAAAAACCCAGATGTGATTAAATATCACCAAAAGAAAGCTCTATCTGTCTCATAAAAATCCTAAAAATGTAGTTTGGGTACCAAGTTGCATGACTGTCATTGTCATTGAAAGTGCTACAGCGCTGAGAGCTGAAAATTGGCCTGGGCAGGAAGGGGGTAAAAGTGCCCGGAGTTGAAGAGGTTAAGAAATGTGGCACAAACCCCTTAGAAGCAATCAGTTCTCTGTTCTGCTGTCTTTATGACAGACACAGCACAGCACAGAGAACAGGAGAGCTGGAGCTGCATGCTCCGATCCCTCTGCCTGTTCCCATTCAGCTCAGAGCAGGAGTGAAGAGAGCTGTTAACCCCTCAGGCTTTGCTCATGTAGTGTAACCAATGTATCAGCAGAGAGAGGGATGTGAGCTTCCTGCTGAAAGTTCACATCCTGTACACCAGGGTCAGACCTGGCGCGGATCTGCGGCAGTTTCCTATACAGAAAACTGCCGCATTCCCTCTGCTAAGTAGGAGCAGGCCCTGCCCTAGTTTCTATTTCACTTTTGGAATAGAATCTGGTGCGGTTGGCACAGATAAACCTGAAACAGGTCTATCTGCTTAGTTAATGTGGCACATGCCCCTCCTGAAAGGAAACTTAATTTTTTTCCCCCAGAATGTGTGTATATGGCAGAATGTGGACAGATCTCGCCTATTCAAGTTTTTTCACCCCACCTCTTAAAAAAGGTGTGAAAATGTATTTACCACAATAAAAAAAACCCCAAAAATAACATTCTGAAAATGTGAAAGAATACCCACAAAACATTTCCATATACAACACAACTTAGGGTCCTTTTAACAAGTTTTATTATAGGGAATATTCTTTAAAGTGCAGCTTGCGGTATCTAACTATTTGAAATTTTATTGTGCTGGTGCTCTTAAGAATAATGGCCGTCATCTAGGATGAAATATCACTTCTTAATGGCCATCTGTATTTCCTCCATTATGTCCTGGATGGTTTTATTCATAATTCTGAGGACTTTCTCCTGGAGATCATGCAGAGTGCCACTGGGCACTGGAAGACAGTTAAAGTTATATTGCACATTTACGGGCTGACACTGTTCATTGGTGCTTGGCCTTGGCGTATGTGGCTTTTTGGGTGTTGTGCCATTTTGATTTGGTCTTCTAGTGGTATTGATCATCCTATCACTTCTATTACCATCAAAAATACCGGTAATTTTGTTCTCAAAATCAGCATTGGCATTTGTTACATGAGTGGAACTTCCTAAGGCATTAGCAGTAGGTGGCAGTTTGGTGGGAGCTCTACTTTTTAGTTTGAGGGTTGCAGCTAAAGTTGTTTTAGTGGTAGGTGTACTTTTAGTAGTAGTTGACCCAATTTTTGTGATACGTGTCGCATTAGTAATAGTTGGCCTTGTTTTTATGATACGTGTGGTTTTAGTAGGACTTGGCGTAGTTTTTATGATATGTGTGGTTTTAGTAGGACTTGGCGTAGTTTTTATGATACGTGTGGTTTTAGTAGGACTTGGCATAGTTTTTATGATACGTGTGGTTTTAGTAGGAGTTGGCCTCGTTTTTGGGATTTGTGTGGTTTTAGTAGGACTTGGCCTAGTTTTTATGACACGTGTGGTTTTAGTAGGACTTGGCGTAGTTTTTATGATACGTGTGGTTTTAGTAGGACTTGGCCTCGTTTTTGGGATACGTGTGGTTTTAGTAGGACTAGGCCTAGTTTTTATGACACGTGTGGTTTTAGTAGGACTTGGCGTAGTTTTTATGATACGTGTGGTTTTAGTAGGACTTGGCCTCGTTTTTGGGATACGTGTGGTTTTAGTAGGACTTGGCCTAATTTTTATGATACGTGTGGTTTTAGTAGGAGTTGGCCTCGTTTTTGGCATACGTGTGGTTTTAGTAGGACTTGGCGTAGTTTTTATGATACGTGTGGTTTTAGTAGAAGTTGGCCTTGTTTTTGGCATACGTGTGGTTTTAGTAGCAGTTGGCCTCGTTTTTGTGATAGGTGTGGTTTTAGTAGCAGTTGGCCTTACTTGCGTGATAGGGGTGGCTTTAGTAGTAGTTGGTCTCGTTTTATTGAAAGATGTGGTTACATTACTCATTGATGTTGTATTGGTAGCTTCAGTAGTAATTGGTGTCAATTTAGTGGTAGGTGTGATTGTGGCAGCTGGTGTCGTTTTTTGATTTTTTTCAGCAGTAGGTTTAGTTTTAGTAGCTTTTGTAGACTTGGTCGTTTGAAGGACCCCATTATTGTCACTCTTCCTGAGCATTGCATTAGGCAAGCGCAAGTAATTATGCAGCGTTTGATTTTTCTCTGGCTTCTCTTTTTCTGGTTGGTGGTGGTAGAGTTGTGACTCCTCAGCAGACCAGAAGAGCTTTTCCAGCAGATCCAGGTCGCTCATAGGCTTTGACGTAGTCAGAGCATGACCACCAGGTGGAGGCTTCATCTCCTCATGAGAATGGGAAAAAATATTCTTCAACTTATCCAGTAGCTTCTGACACAATGAGTCTTCAGTGACTTCTTTATTTGCCGAGGTGGTTGGTGTAATCGGTGTTGGAGTCACATCTTCCGTCACTAAAATAGAGTAAAAAAATTACTAATAGAATAGAAAATGTCCATCACTGGCATCTTTTTTGGGAACTGATTAGATACTGTTGAGCAAACTCTAAACACTTAACATCACGCTTAGGGTCATCGATAATGATTGATTTTGATTTTTACATACCTTCTGTAGAATTCTACATGATTATGACCCTGTGTAGTTGCTGGTTAGAGGCTAGATCAGCCCTTCTCAATGTTCTCAACACGAAGGAACCCTTGAAATACCTTTCAGGTCTCAGGGAACCCTTGCTAATAATTATTATATCTACAGCTGACTGTAAATTAGTGTGATGGTCATTGGGAAGAATGCTCTTTACATTTGTGGTCATTGGGAAAAAAACCTCCATTACAGATAACTGAAAGATCATTTGTGTCAGTGGTTACTCATCTGAGTACCATACCAACCTCTGGAGGAACCATGGTTGAGAAAGGCTGGGCTAGACAATGCAATCAGCATCCTCGCTAAGAGGGTCCATGCACACTGCCTTAAAAAAAATGCTGCTTCTAGAGGAGTTTAGTATTTTGCCTGTAGAAGCAGCTAATGTTATCCTATGTGTAAATCCCTTCACTGGCTTCCCCTACCCCACCGCATAAAATTCAAAACCATAACCTAACCATAACCTACAAGGCCATTCGCAACATCGCCCCCATCTACATCACCAACCTTATTTGCAGATATCTCCCAAATCGCACCCTCCGTTCCTCCCAGGACCTTCTGCTCTCTAGCTCCCCTGTTACCGCCTCCCATGCTCGCCTTCAGGACTTCTCCAGAGCCTCTCCCATCCTCTGGAACTCCCTGCCCCAGTGTGTCCGATCAGCCCCTACCCTGTCCACCTTTAGGAGATCCCTGAAAACTCATTTATTCAGGGAAGCCTATCCCACACCCACATAACTGTCCCTGAGCCACCCCCGTCAAATCATTCTCTGCAGCTATTACCTTTTGTACCACCACCCCCTCCCTTTAGAATGTAAGCTCTACGAGCAGGGCCCTCCTGTACCTTTTGTATTGAAATGTACTGTAATTGTGTTGTCCCCCCCAATACATTGTAAAGCGCTGCGTAAACTGTTGGCACTATATAAATCGTGAATAAGAATAATAATAATGTGTCCATGCACATTAGGACATTTAGAGGCATATTTTAAGCTCAGTGTTTAGAGGCAGAAAAAAAAACCCTTCTGTTTTGCGTTTTTGAGAGCAGATTTCTGGCAGAAAAAAAACGCTAAATGCTCCTAAATGCCTGAACAAAAACATTCTATATGAGCTTTTTTTCTGCCAACTGCCGTTTTTCTTGAAGTGGAGTTCCACCCACTTTTACAACTCTTCAGCATCTGTCACTAAACTGTGCACTGTAAACAAATTGGATATTTTTTTATTTTTTTTCTCAGCACCTACTGTATATCTGCTGTATTCATTTTTCACTTCCTCCTCCCTGGCCGCGGCCCATCGTATCATTTCCTGTTTCCAATGCCTTCTGGGAAGGGGCGGCAACTTCCTCTGAAACTGCCGTTGCTATGGAAACCTGACCTGAAACCTATTACACTGCTTGTGCTGCACTGAGCATGTGCGAGATCTGCAATGATGAGATCCAGGAAGAAATACAGTCTGGCTTCAGATGCCCACACTTAAGATGGCCACAGCCTGCTGGAAGTTTATAAAATAACAAACTCCTGCTATAAACTAACAAAACAGACCTTCGTTTACTGACTAACTTTACTAGAATACATTAAGCTTGTGTATTATAGGAGTATTTTTATTTAAAAAGTATAATTTCGGCCGGAACACCACTTTAAGCCCAATGTGCATGGACCCTGAAGGTTTAATGCCAGAAATATTTAAAGGTTATGCTGCCTTTTATAACTCCTTTATTTTTATATTTTTTACAAAAACATATACCACTGATCGAGAGGCACCTCGAACCGTATACATACTATTATAACATCTTTACAATGTCGTGTATAAATTCACACTTAAATAACCTTCAAAGGCTGCCTTTTGATAGTTTGTTGTTTCCATTGAATATCATTTAATCTTTTTTAGTGTTCAGTGAAAGGCTACGGACGAAAGGCGGCCATCGATGGATCGAAATTTGGCCTCTTCAGCAGTAACCGGAAAAAATTTTTAATACATGTATGGGCAGGCTGGTTGTACTGAAGTCGACTCATTGATCGACTTTATTACAACCAGCCAGTTGGTGTTTTTTTTCCGCTTGATCAACGCCGGCGGCTGTGTTAATGAGGGAATTTTTTTTTTCCTTCAACATTCTTAGCTTGTTTAACCACTTCAGCCCCAGAAGAATTGGCTGCTGAATGACCGGGCCATTTTTTGAGATTCGGCACTGCGTCGCTTCAACTGACAATTGCGCGGTCGTGTGACGTTGCACCCAAACAAAATTGATGTCCTTTTTTTTCCCACAAATAGAGCTTTCTTTTGGTGATATTTGATCATCTTTGCGGTTTTTATTTCTTGCGCTATAAACAAAAAAAGAGCGACAATTTTGAAAAAAAAACACAATATTTTGTACTTTTTGTTCTAATAACTAGCCCCATTTTATTTTTTTTTAAAAAGCAAATTTTTTCTCAGTTTAGGCCGATACGTATTCTTCTACATATTTTTGGTAAAAAAAAATCGCAATAAGCGTATATTGATTGGTTTGCGCAAAAGTTATAGCGTCTACAAAATAGGGCATAGATTTAGGCATTTTTATTATTATTATTTTTTTTACTAGTAATGGCGGCGATCTACGATTTTTATCGGGACTGCGACATTATGGCGGACACATCGGACACTTTTGACACATTTTTGGGGCCATTGGCATTTATACAGCGATCAGAGCTATAAAAATGCACTGATTTCTGTAAAAATGTCACTTGCATTGAAGGGGTTAATACTAGGGGGGGATCAAGGGGTTAACTGTGTTCCCTGTGTGTGTTCTAACTGTAGGGGGAGGGGACTGACCTAGAGCAAGTGACGGATTGTGATTCCTAGCTTTTAGGAACTCACAATCTGTCTCTCCTCACAGAACAGGGATTTGTGTGTTTGCACACACACGTCCCTGTTCTGCCTCTCGTGCCCGCGATCGATCGTGGCCAGCGTTCATCGAGACCGTCGGCCACGAGCATCGGCACCCCCGCAGTGCAGCAGGCGCGTGTGCCTGCGCCTGCTATCCCAATCACACGAGCTGACGTACAGCTACGACGGTTTGTGGGATCATGCCGACCTGCCGCAGTATAATGACAGCGGCTGATCGGCAAGCGGTTAAAAGAGAATTTGAGGTTTTTAATTTATATTTTCAAAATCACACTTACCTTGGTGGATGCTGCATCTGTCCCTCGCCGGCTATAAGACTGAGAACTGAGGGATCAAAGACTGCTGATCGTTTAGTTCTCAGAGCTTCCTGAGCAGAGAGGCGGTGACTGTCAGTCACCGCCTCTCTGCTCTGCCGCCCCCCCCCCACGCTCACGTGAGTGCAGAGCTTTGAAAGGGGCGGGAGCGGCCGTCTCAGGCTCTCAGCGGCTCGCTGAGAGGCTGAGCCAAGTGCCGGTCCAGAGTTGCGGGCGGATCCCGACTTTATTGTCGCGATCTTACCGGAGCCTGGACCGGCTCTGTGATATCAGCCCGCTGTCTGCTGAAATCAGATCACAGGAGTGCACAAAGAACTGCACTCCTATGGAGAATTACAGACAACGAGCTTTGGCTGTACTTCTCCTTTAAGCTCTGGCCATAAACTGCACTAAGCTAAAGAAAGGATCAATAACGCCCAATCAGTTTGCTGAACAAACAAATAGAGATCAAAACAGCCAATAAGATCTGAAAATTACAGTCACATGGCTGAAAATTTAGAGCCTTCTCATTGGGTTAAAGCTTTGGCTTTGTGAATCCTGCAGCAACTGATGCTCTTTTTCTCTCCCCGGATTGTTGGTGGGCCCTCAAAATCATTACAAGAAGTGCATTAAAAATGATGTTTCCTTTGACAAGTCAGAATTTTGAATGTCCCATCGATTTTTACCCCAGTGACAGTGATCAACAGAACAAAAAAGGAGGTGGAATCTTCCCCATGGGGACAGAGACAGCAAACAAAACAAAAAACTAAAAGCGAGTATAAAAAATAAAAAAAAACAATAAACAACCTGCGCAATAAATTTAAGAACTCAAATCAAATAAAAAAATTGGGAGCTTTCTGACACTACAAAGTGATCACACCACATTTACCTTAAACCTTTAACCAAAGGCCAGTGCAGCAGCACTACCTTATTATAATTCAACTTCAATTCCCAACTGATATCAATATAGACACTAGATTTCCAAACGTAATGTGACGCCTGCCTTTACACGTACATGAACTTTAATGGCATCCCAGGCCTGCACAGAGTCCTGACCTCAACCCAAAAGCAGACCTTTGGGATGAATTAGAGCAGAGACTGTGAAACAGGTCTTCTCGTCCAACATCAGTGCCTGACCTCACAAATGCTCTTCTGGAAGAACGGTCAAACATTCCCATAGACACACTCCTAAACCTTGTGGACGGCCTTCCCAGAAGAGTTGAGGCTGTTATAGCTGCAAAGGGCGGAGCCAACTCAATATTGAACCCTACAGACTAATGCCCCGTACACACGGTCGGATTTTCCGATGGAAAATGTCCGATCGGAGCGCGTTGTCGGAAATTCCGACCGTGTGTGGGCTCCATCGGACATTTTCCATCGGATTTTCCGACACACAGGAGAGCAGGAGATAAAATTCTCCGACAACAATATCCGTTGTCGGAAATTCCAATCGTGTGTACACAAATCCGACGGACAAAGTGCCACGCATGCTCAGAATAAATAAAGAGATGAAAGCTATTGGCTACTGTCCCGTTTATAGTCCCGACGTACGTGTTTTACGTCACCGCGTTTGGAACGATCGGATTTTCCGACAACTTTGTGCGACCGTGCGTAGACAAAAAAAGTTTAAGCCAACATCCGTCGGAAAAAATCCTAGGATTTTGTTGTCGGAATGTCCGAACAAAGTCCGACCGTGTGTACGCCCTATAAGACTAGAATGCCATTAAAGATCATGTGCGTGTAAAGGCAGGCGTCCCAATACTTTTTCTTAATAAAGTCTATATATACACCTAGTGGCACTGGGGTCGCCGGTTCAAATCCCAACCACAACACTACCTGCCTGGAGTTTGCATGTATTTTCTTGTGCCAGTGTGGGTTTTCTCCGGGTACTCCGGTTTCCTCCCACACTGCAAAGACATGCTGGTAGGTTGATTGGCAGCTGTCTAAATTGGCCCCTAGTATGTATGAATGTGAGTTAAGGACCTTACATTGTAAGCACCTTAAGGGCAAGGACTGGTGTGAATGTACAATATATATGTAAAGTGCTGCATAAATTTCACCAATACCAGAACTTGGATTCCATGTTGAGCTTTGTCTCTGACAATGTAGGCACCAGTCACTTTAGGTAGAAGAAGAGTTGCAGGGAGGTTCAAATACCTTTTTCTTTATATCACTGAGGACTTTAAATCTCGGGGACGAATATACCTTCAGTCCAAGATTAAATCTTTGCTCACCCGGATAGGTCTCTCTCACTGACCTAGCAGCCGAAGCGTAGCACGAACAAAGAGTCTCTGTCACAGACTTGAGAAGAACAATTTAACTGTACGATCCTCTGCCACAGGACGTAGTAGTTTTAGATGAACGGCAACACAGTACCAGAACCTTTAAGCCGACCCAGCAGTACTTTTGCGATAGATTAGATTAAGATGCATCCTCCAATTGAGTCACCAGGCCCCTCCTGAGATACCAGCGTCCCGCTCGGTCATCTCCAAAGACGGGTCCTACCCTGGGTCTTCTCAATTGTCCGGCTTCTTCCCACAGGACAGACAGCACAGGACCATCACCATAGTAGTAGGCCCCAGACAGGCTTCCAAAGAGTCTTTGGATATAGAAGTGCTGAGGTAAATGAAATCTCTTGACCACGAAGTTCTCTAAATCCTGACACTATCTGGCTATATACTCCAAAGTTCTCTTTCCTTTAGCAGAACAGAAGACAACGATCTCTTTTGCATTATCACCAATAAAACCGGGGATCCGGTAATGTCAGTTTCTTCCCCTATTTATCCACGGTGGTGATAAAATAAACAACGTCATCTTTTCCGGGTCTGCAAATGACCACTTTGTCAGCATAGATGTGCCGACCATAATTCCAGTGCAACAGACACCCATTGAAACGTTCATCCATGGCAGCAGAATACCCAGCTCTCCCGAAAGGCTTTGGTACCGACAAATAGTCCCAAACAGCTTCACGGTACCACTGTTCTCGATTAGCCTCAATTTCCTGCATAACTTCTTGAGTAACATAAGGAAATTCCAGACCATATTTTGTAGCAACTCGTTTGGTGAGCACTCTCTGCAATTGGGCAAGTCTAGGTAAAGTTCTGGTTTTTCCCTGGCCAGGAGGCACACAAGAATTTGGCGATTTGCGCACCATAGATCCGATGGGTGACGGCTCAGACTCAAACGAACCAGTAACTTTAGACAATGTCTCTGTAATAGTACTGTGCGGCTCCACACATGGTGATATCTTCCCAGAACCCATGGCTAGACATTCTGAGAAGGTAAAAGTAGAAGCAACATCTTCACCTTGGGCCCACTATAGTTCCTGTGACATTGTCTCAAACAAATCATCATCACTGGAGAGATCTGACAAAGAATCTATCTCCGAATCTCTCAACTCTTCTGCTGGTAAATATTTACAAAGAGTCCCAGATATGTTCCCCTTTGATCTCTTACCTGTTCCTGTCGTGGACTTCTCCGGATCCATGCTTTCCTCAGGCTCCGGTTCGGTTAGTCTCTGGGGTAGGCCTCGACCACGGCCGCGGGAAGCCTTTACATATCCCACCTTCCTTGGGACAGGTGCAACGGGAATAGGTGTAGTAGAAGTAGAAACAAAAGTGATGTCTGCTGATGAAGCAGTAACAGCGACATCTCCCTCAGGGACACTCACAGTAGCAGATGAGACTAAGGCCTGTTGCACTCCAGCAGTAATGGCAGTAGTTTTCACCGTAGCGATCCCTGTAGCCCAGTCCACTCGTTAAGCACGGGGCGACATTGTAGGTTGCTCCACTGTGAATAAGTATTCTCCGCACTGCAAACATCTGACAAATGGACGGAGATGTATGGCCAGTCCTTCACACTTGTGGCAAAGCATGCCTAGCCCTTCAATATCTCCAACAGTATATAGTACGAACCGCCCCTGCGGCTTCAAATGAATGCTGGTATCCGTCAGCAGGGTTCTGGTTAGCATAGCACCCATAGCGGTACTTGTAGGGAACATCTTGGACCCCATAGTTGACGATATCAATGGAAAAGAAGACATGGCTGCACTCTGATCCTCTCAGTACGATCACGTGGCCTCTCTTCTCCTTTGGCGTCAGACACACACACACACGTGTCTTACACGAAAACAAGCAGGTGAAGCTCCTTCCACTTGCTCCTCTGATCACGTAGCTCATGGGCTTTTACTTCTCACCCGCAGCCTACGCAGTCAGAAATGTAATTCTGCAGTTTAACCCCTTCTTTTCCTGGAAAAAGTGACAAAGTCCAGAAACCTCTTTTTAGCACAGACTCTCGGTGAAATACTTCTCAAAGTTGCTTAGGGCAATGGCAAACAATCCCGAACGAGCCCCCACATGTAGCACTAACCCCCGAGGGAACTGCTGAGTTAAATCGGGCTGTTACCATCACCTTTTTACCTTTAGTTTCACCAATACCAGAACTTGGAGTCCATGTTGAGCTTTGTCTCTGACAATGTAGGCACCAGTCACTTTAGTACTTTTTCAATGCTTTAATAGGAAGCAACTTGAAGAAGTAGCAGGAAAGAGGTAGAAGAAGAGTTGCAGGGAGGTTCAAATACCTTTTTTTTTATATCACTGAGGACTTTAAATCTTGGGGACGAATATACCTTCAGTCCAAGATTAAATCTTTGCACACCCGGATAGGTTTCTCTCACTGACCTAGCAGCCGGAGTGTAGCACGAACATATATACATATATATATATATATACACATATAAACATATATATATACATATAAACATATACATATATATATACATATACATATATATAAATATATATACATACATATATATATATATATATATATATATATATATATATATATATATATATATATATATATATATATATATATATA